>JAJOZX010012451.1:0-95000 GCA_023014485.1 Bathynomus jamesi
ATACATTTTGCTTGATATTTCTCCTGTACTGTTATGTACATATTGAAGTGTATATGAAATGTATATTTTATTTATATATCACCATATTTGTGTGTGTGTATATTTCTGTTATGTACATATTGATGAAATGTATATTTTATTTTATATATAATTATGTGTATATATTTGTTATACGCATATTCCTCAAATGTTATGAAATGTATATTTTATTTATATATATATATATATATATATATATATATATCCATAATTGTGTGTATATATTTCTGTTATACGCATTTCCTCAAATGTATATTTATTTTCTATATATTTATAATAAAAAGAATGATGCAATGTTGTTTATTGTTATGCCTTCTACTACCGGTATTCTGTATACAACAGGTATCTGGCAATATTTAAGCCTTCTAAGCCAACTGGCTGATTAGGAGTCTATAATAATAATGTATGCAATAATAAAAAAAAAAGAGGTATCTGACAACCAGCCAACTGGCTGATTAGGAGTCTATAATAGTGTATACAATGGAATACATGGCGCTATTGGCAACTCAGCCAACTGGCTGATTAGGCGTATATAATAATAATAATGTATACAATGGTATCTGGCAACTCAGCCAACTGGCTGATTAGGAGCCTATAAAACAACGCCAACTCGGCTGATTAGGCGTATATAATAATAATGTATGCAATAATAAAAAGAGGTATCTGGCAACTCAGCCACTGGCTGATTAGGAGCCTATAAAACAACGCCAACTCGGCTGATTAGGCGTATATAATAATAATGTACGCAATAATAAAAAGGTATCTGACAACCCCAACTGCTGATTAGGATAATAATGTATACAATGGAATACATGGCGGTATCTGGCAACTCAGCCAATGGCTGATTAGGAGCCTATAAAACAACGCCAGCCCGGCTGGAAGTCTCAGTGTGCACTTGGCTCCTGCCAGGTGAACACCTCTCCTCCTTTCTCTCCTCCTCCTCCTTCTTTCTCTTGGGGGATAACGCCGCCTCCAAGTTTCCCCCCACCCCCCTTTCCCCCACCCCCTTTGCAACACCCCCCTTTGCACACCCCCCTTTCCCCCCCCTTTGCAACCCCCACCCCCCTTTGCAACATTACATAATAACCTGCAACATTCCTGCACTCTCCCCTTTTGCGGCTATACTACTGACCTCTAATACGTATACAACCATATATATATATACTGTATATAATTGTGTTTTTCTGTTTCAGACTTTCAGATAGTGTTTAGAATATGATATTCGATCCTTATAGTGGTTAAACAAAACTATGTCTTCTACAAGAAGTAAAGAAGCTGTTTATCTGTTAGAAATTCCATTTGCGCACCTGCCAGAGACAAAACTACCAGTAAAAAAGGAAATTTTGTCAGTTTATTTTTTCCATTTGCACGAAGAAAAATGCTCCCGTAAGGAGTCTATAAATTTAGTAGCAGAGGAATTGATGAATATATGGGACAAGGCAAAAATTGCAACGAGCCACAAACCTTATGTTATCAAACTGATTAATAAACTTGTTGATGATTATAATTTATTGAAAAAGAATAAAAGTAGGAAAACAGAGACTCAGTGTTCAAAGGAACAAAGGTTTGTCGAATCTCTAAGTACATTATTTGACATTGCTCATCAAAATGTCCTATCTCTAACCAAAAGAGAGGAAGACCGTGCTTTTCTTATTGCCCAAAGACAGAAAGGCCGACCAGGTTATATGGCAGGTATAGACAAGAAAGAAGTCAAGAAACAGCAACGAATCATGAAGCGAGAAAGAGCATTGGAATCACAGCGTTTGAAAGCTCATTCAGAAATGCAAGAAACTGTCGCAACTGTTGTTTGTAGCATCAGTTCCAGCAGCGATGAAGATATTTGCCTTCTCTCAACTTCAACCTACAATACTGATAAAACTCTAAAGGACGTTTCAATTCGTAAGGCACCTAAATGAGGCACTAAACAGGTAATTGATAAAGCAGTTGTCTCTGCACTGGACAGAACATCAACAACAAGTAGAAGTGCATCGCATATTATCAGTGCCGTAGCACAAAGTCTTGGACATGACTTTGGTGACATGATAATTAGTCAAAGGGCCATTCATCGGGCTATAGCCAAATATCGGAAAACTAGTGTGCTGGGAATAAAAAACTCCTTCGGCAATGCTCATGTCCCTTTTGTTTTACACCTGGATGGCAAAATGTTACCAGACCTCACAAGTCAAGATCAGACAAATGTTGATCGCTTACCAATCGCGGTTTCTGGAAATGGTGTTGAAAAATTACTGAGTGTCCCAAAACTTCCTGATTCCACTGGAGAGACGGTCGCTAAAGCAGTAATTGAAACAATTGAAGAGTGGAATATCACACATAAAATTATTGGCTTAAGTTTCGATACCACTGCCAGTAACACCGGACAAAGGGTAGGTACATGCACTATACTAGAGCAATACCTTAAAAAGGATATACTTTTTCTGGCATGCAGACATCACATTCATGAGCTTGTTTTGTGCAAAGCATATGAGATACTTTTGAACGATAACTGAAAATCTCCAAACATAGAGATTTTCAAGCATTTCCAGAAATTCTGGCGAAAGGTCATTCAAAATGAGCATCGGCCTATTACCCATGTAGATGTTGGCGTAGAAGAAATTATTGCTCTTAAAGATGACATTATCATGTTCGCAAACGCAACCCTACACGAACAACAGCCTCGGGATGATTATCGAGAGCTTCTGGCTCTCAATAATATTTTTGGGCGGGATTCCAATCACAGGTATTTCTTTTAAGCGCCCAGGTCCTGTCCATCGAGCAAGATGGATGTCAAGAGCCATTTACTCTCAAAATGTGGTTGTTTAGAAATCAATTCGATCACAGAAGGAAATATCGAATTTGAGATTAAAAGGAAATACAGCTTCAGAAAGGAAATGGGTAAACTTTTTAAATTTTAATATATTTCTTGTAAAGATATTTAAAAGCATGGTTCCAAAGCTCTGTGGCCATAAAGGCTCCAGCGAATGATCTGAAGCTCTTTCAAGAGCTGAATTCTCTTAGAAATCAAAATCTATCAAATGCTCTTTGTACGCCACCTGTGGTACCTAACTTGTCCCGTATTCTGAATTCTATACCCTCTGGCTACGGCTAACAGGCCACTCTCAAACTAAATACAGTTGCGCTGTTTACCTTTCCCCTAATTCTACTCACTATCCAAAATTCTTTGACTACCTCACTTCCAAAGTGGAATATATTCTTTCCCACTCTCCCTTTGCTGAAATCTCAATTTTATCTGATTTCAATGTTCACCACCACCTTTGGCTTTCCTCCCATTTCACTGACATCCCTGGTGAACTAACTTACAACTTTTCTTTCCTAAATGACCGAGAGCAGATTGTACAACACCCTACTCGTACCCCCTTTCGCCTTGGAGATAGGCCCAACATTCTGGATTTATTTCTTACCTCTCATCCTTCTTACTCTGTGAAACTTTTTTCCGTTGGGCTCCTCTGATCACAATCTTATATGTGTTTCCTGTTCTATCACTCCAATTCGGCCTTTGGATCCTCCCAAGAGGAGGCGCCTTTGGCACTTTGGCAACGCTGATTGGGAGGCCGTTAGGCAGTACTACTGTGATTTTCCATGGAATGATAATGTCCGCAACAGAAAGGAGGCTTTCAGAAGATACAGTTGCTATCCAACTCCTGACTCTTACTTCGCTTATATTTCTGCCCATACTCATACAAAATCTGTTCTTCGACTTACCAAAAATTCTATCACCCGACAAAAATGTGAAAACCTATCCAATTCTAATTCTCGCTCTTTCTGACATCTAGCTAAGAACTTCTTCAGCAACTTTACTTCCTCTTCTTTCTCTCCCCTTTTCCATTCTGACGGCTCAGTTGCCGTCTCTTCTCCTGACAAAGCTGAACTCTTCGCTCAAACTTTCGCTTACAACTCAACCCTGGACGATTTAAGTGCTGTTCCTCCATCTCCTCCCCGCTCTGACGTTATTATGTCTGAAATTAGAATCTCTTCTGAAGATGTTTTTTCTGCCCTATCTGGGCTCAACTCTAGGAAGGCGTACGGTTCTGATGGTGTTCCTCCTGTTGTTCTTAAGAACTGTGCTTCTGTGCTGACACCCTGCCTAGGCAAACTCTTTCGTCTTTGTCTCTTATCTTGTACTTTTCCTCATTCAGCCTGTCCCAAAGAAGGGTGACCGCTCTCAACCCTCCAACTATCGTTCAAATGTTTTCAATTCTTGCCTTTCCAAAGTTTTTGAATCTATCCTTAAGAGGAAGATTCTTAAACACCTCTCTTCTCACAATCTTCTTTCAGATCGTCAGTATGGGTTCCGCAAGGGACGCTCTACTGGCGATCTTATTGCAAATCTCTTTGACTCTTGGTCATCCTTTATTCGGGATTTCGGTGAAACTTTTGCTATTGTGCTAGATACTGCATATCAAAAGCTTTTGATAGAGTCTGGCACAAATCTTTAATTTCGAAACTGCCCTCCTTCGGTTTCTATCCTTCTATCTGTGCCTTTCTCTCTAATTCCCTTCTGGATGATCTATAGCTGCGGTTGTAGATGGCCACTGTTCTTCTCCTAAAGCTATCAATCGTGGTGTTCCTCATTGTTCTGCCCTGTCACCCACTCTTTTTCTCTTTTTATTAATGATCTTTTAATTCGCACTTCCAGTCCTATTCACTCCTATGCCGCTGATTCCACTCTTCACTTCTCCACCCGCTTCACAAAGCGTCCCTCACAACAGTCACTCCATGATTCGCGTATGACGGCTATGGGACACCTGACCTCTGACCTTTGTGCTATCTCTGATTGGGGCAGAGAAAACCTTGTGGCTTTCAATGCCTCAAAAACTCAGTTCCTCCATCTCTCTACTCACCACAATCTTCTACATGACTATCCCCTTACCTTCAACAACACACAACTCAAACCTTCCTCTTCTCTTAATATTCTTGGCGTTTACTTTTCTTTGTGATCTTTCCTGGAAAGATCACATATACTCTCTTTCCACAACAGCTTCTAAGAGGTTAGGTTTGCTCTACCGCCTCCGCAGTTTCTTCCACTCAGTTGCTCTCTCTGAACAGCGGTCTTATTCACCCCCTGTATGGAGTATGCTTCTCATGTGTGGGTTGGCTCAACCCACACAGCCGTACTTGACCAGGTTGAATCGAAGGCTTTTCGTCTCATCAATTCCCGCCTCTTACTGACTGTCTTCAATCTCTCTCTTCGCCACAATGTTGCCTCACTCTCTCTTTACTATCGCCATTATAACGGACATTGCGCTTCTGAATTCTTTAACTGCATGCCTCCTCTTTTAAGGAGAGCACGCAGTACTAGACTTTCTATACTTTCTCATTCCTTTTCTCTCCAACTCTCTAACGCAAGGGTTAATCAGTATTTTCAATCTTTCATCTACTCAACCGGTCAACTCTGGAACAATCTTCCTCAATCTATCTTTCCTCCTGTCTATGACCTCCCATCTTTCAAACGCAAAGTGTCTAGGCATTTCGAAAACCCTCAACCTTGATTTTGGCTCTCTTCTTGTATGGGCGGGGGGGGCTGTTTTTGCAGCCATTGCCCTTGGCCCCTCCTTCCTGCACAAAAAAATTCTATTAACGAGCTTTGACATTCGCTCTTTAGGACAATCAATATGGTGTTTATTTAATTTTGTCAATCCTCTGTATAATTAATTATATGATGGTTAAAGTATTTACTTAGACTCGCAGAGGGACATTCTGAAAACAAATTGCCTTTAAATTTTTACCAATAATTGGGATATTCTTTAAAATAGTTTCGTTACGTCAATTAAATAAAATATTCTAGTAGTACTAAACAAAGAAATTTTAAAGCAAACCAATTAAATTTTCTGTTTCCATTCAAATGCTAACTGTCGACTCATACCTCACATTTTTTTCCATTTGAGAGCGAGCGGTATAGAGATATCCATTATTCATGCGATATAAATAAGCCCTAATGAGCTATACAGCGTAGAAACAGTATTTATATACACGCAGAATTGAAAGAACCCCTTTAAAAGCAATTAATATAGGCTACATTCACTTGAATTTTTAAAAAGGCAATTAATGATAACAAAAGACTTTCTTTATCCACCTCTTACCCAAATTTCTAATTGTTTTACTTGACTGAAATAAACGGTTGAGCTTTATTTAATGCGGAAAGGTAATCACTCGAGGAGAGAAACCTTTCATAATTAATAACGTGCATACTATACTGTAGACTTAAAGTACCGCTCGGGGATAGAATTTTATCGGTAGATAAATTATACTACTTGGTACTACTACTACGTGCTTCATAAAATACACACACACACACACACACATATATATATACAGTGGTGTAGTGCTAAATAAAGAAGTGAGGGAACGCATTTTGAAAGTGTTACTCAGATGCAGGGGGACAATGGCGAGCGCGACGAGCCCATACAGCTGGGGGTCCGGGGGCACTGTAAGCCCCCCGGGAAATCTTTGAAATCTGACCAATTTCAGGGATATTTTGAGGTCATATGCACTGGATATTAGGATATATTAAAAGGTTGAAGATGCAGTATTTCCAGTGTCATTAGATATACGACATCCAGTACGATCAATAAAAATAGCTAACAACTGGAATGATTAACTAAAAAAAGTTAACAACTGGTACGCCGTGGTGACTGTTTCACCAGATCTTTATAGGCTAGCATTGCTCAGTCGAAGCTAAAAGAAATGAAACAGTTAATGATTCTTTCTTATATTTCTTCTAGGGGTGGGAATTAAAATTTCATGACGTTAGAGATTTGTAAGTTCGGATTTATTTGAAATAGTGAGGGAACGCCGTTCCGTCTACCAAAAAAAGTAAGGGAACGCCGTTCCCACGCGTTCCCACAGCACTACACCACTGCATATATATATATATATATATATATATATATATATATATATATATATATATATATATATATATATATGGGATTGAACTCAGAATGGTTCCCTGATGCTCTTTCATGATACACACAGACCGTGCATAGAACAAGGAACTCTTTTGGGAAAATTAAATCCACTATAGTCCGAATAAGCAGTGGCGACTCGTGGTATAAATGTATGGGGTGCGATTTCATAAAATTGTACGACAACACGGACTCACAATAGGCTAGCGCGAATCCAACTGTCGCTCACAAGAGTACTTGTATTAACATATGCGGCTATGCCAGACGTACAATTCTAGTTAATTACAAATAAGTAATAATTTCAATAAAATACATATAAATGGCTTATATCATTATTACTGAAGTAACTATTAGTAAAAATGAAGTTGTTATTATAAAAAAAATTCGCGATTGTACTTATATTTTCATTACAACAGTAAAATATAATTTATATTTACTTGAGCGAAAAATCTATCGCTCCATTCGGCTGCAATATAATTTTGTATTCAAACAGCAGTACGCTGGTTGAAGCTGTGCTATAAGTTTAGAATATTATGTACTGTATGAAGGCTTACTCAAAATGCCTCATGAATCATGATATGCCACATGAATTTTTAAAATATATTTCAAGAATATTTTTTTTAATATCTTAAAATTAATATATTTTTTATCTGTTAAATTAATATTTATCGTTTCAAGCAAGGGGGAGCGACCGCTCCATCGCTCCTATACGCCAGTCGCCACTGCGAATAAGTAATGGTAAATGACAAACACTATACTTTTTCTTTTTCATGATGTTAGCCTCTTTGATGGGGCCTCTTTGCGAGTGACCCGTTGCCCACGTCGGGCTAACATCATGAAAAAGAAAAAACTATTGTGTTTGTCATTTACCATTACTTACTCGGAATATAATGAATTTAATTTTCCCAGAAGAATTCCTTGTTCTATGCATGGTCTGTGTGTATCATATATATATGCACTAAAATCACAAAATAACACGTGACCTTATTAATAAGCAAACAACCACAAGGAAAAGGAAACACAAAGTCCGAGCGCTTTCGTGATATATTCACATTATCAAGGAGGAACAGAAAATATTTTCTGTTCCTCCTTGATAATGTGAATATATCACGAAAGCGCTCGGACTTTGTGTTTCCTTTTCCTTGTGGTTGTTTGCTTATATATATATATATATATATATATATATATATATATATATATATATATATTATAGAGGCGTTTTTATAGGGTAGGCAAGGTTGGCTTTGCCTGACCATTAACTATTAATTTTGTCAAACTTTAGAAACATAAATATATATATATATATATATGTATATATATATGTATATATTCAGAGGCGTTTTTATAGGGTAGGCAAGGTAGGCTTTGCCTGACCATTAATTATTAATTTTGTCAAACTTTAGAAACATAAATATATCAATATAAATTAGCGCAGTTAGACAAAATCTGTCGATCGCGCCCTCTTAATCCAATATCATATGATTTCTAAAACCTAAAACGCCCTGCCTATCTTGAATGTATAATATAAATTCAACTACTGCAGTGTGGCGGATTTGATATATGCCATTTTTAACACGGAGTAAATGTACATATAGTCAGCGCGCGGATTTTCCTACTAAACGATACATTTTGCACGCTTACGCTCATTATCAAGCCATCCCGTATGAATAAATATGAGAAACTACGATTTGGGGGGGGGGTAAAAGAAAAGATTGATAGGCAAATGGTGTATGACGTCACAAGGGGATGGGGGGGGGTGTTTGCGCGAATATACAAATACAATATACAAGGGTAAGTACCCTTATATACGAGGGTAATTCATAAGTATCCTCACTTTTTATTTTCACAATTTTATTTTCACATCTGATAGATTATAATACATCACTTCTCAACATAGTCTCCCTGTTTCTCAATACACTTAGTCCAGCGATCTACAAGCTTCCTAATGCCATCACAAAAGAATGTTTTTGGCTGTGTGCGTAGCCAGTCATGCACCGCCTCCTTCAGGTCATCATCGCCTTGGAATCGCTGACCTCTCAAAACGTCTTTTAGTGGTCCAAACAGGTAAAACTCCGAAGGTGCCAGGTCTGGACTGTAGGCTGGATGGTCGAGAACTTCAAATTTAAGTTCTTGAAGGCATTTTCTAGTCTGTGCAGCGGTATGAGGGCGCCATTGTCGTGTAACAGAATAACACCTTCCGACAATCTCCCTCTCCGTCTTGTGTGAATTGATTGCTTTAACTCATTCCGAAGCATGTCAGAATACGTTAGTGTAGTTTAAATCTAGAGCGTGGAACTATAGCAACAAGTGCATCGTATTCTGACATGCTTCGGAATGAGTTAAAGCAATTCACACAAAACGGAGATTGGGGGTTGTCGGAAGGTGTTATTCTGTTACACGACAATGCGCGCCCTCATACCGCTGCACAGACTAGAAAATGCTTCAAGAACTTAAATTTGAAGTTCTCGACCATCCAGCCTACAGTCCAGACCTGGCACCTTCGGAGTTTTACCTGTTTGGACCACTAAAAGACGTTTTGAGAGGTCAGCGATTCCAAGGCGATGATGACCTGAAGGAGGCGGTGCATGACTGGCTACGCACACAGCCAAAAACATTCTTTTGTGATGGCATTAGGAAGCTTGTAGATCGCTGGACTAAGTGTATTGAGAAACAGGGAGCTTATGTTGAGAAGTGATGTGTTTACAATCTATCAAATGTGAAAATAAAAAGTGCGGATACTTATTGAATTACCCTCGTACATATATAGTTATAATTATATACCTTTATTGAAATTATATATATATATATATATATATATATATATATATATATATATATATATTATATAATATATATATATATTATATATAAATATATATATATATATATATATATAATATATATATATATATATATATATATATATATATATATATATATATACATATATACATATATATATATACACACTATATATATATATATATATATATATATATATATATTAGGGTGCCCATTGTATATATGACAAAATTTTAAAACTGACTTACAGCTTAGCACACAATGTGAATTGGTTACATACGAAACAAAACTTTTCAGGAAAAATTTTGTTCAATTTAATGAATATTAAGTGGGTGCTCAACGACTTCAAAAGCTCAAGTCTAAACCTGTCAGTCTCAGTCACTCGCGAACCTTACGTCGGTGCAGATAGGCAATGCTAATTTTTCTCACACGCTCACAAACACGCTTACATTTGTGTATACGTATTAGAGGCCTGCGCGGGTTGCCCGCGGTGCGGGTACCAGCGGGTACCCACATTGCGGGCGTGATGTGGGCCCCACTTCAAAATACTTGCGGGTGCGGGGGCGGGTGCGGGTCAAGTTAAGGTGCTCGCGCAGACCTCTAATACGTATACAACCATATATATATATAATTGTGTTTTTCTGTTTCAGACTTTCAGATAGTGTTTAGAATATGATATTCGATCCTTATAGTGGTTAAACAAAACTATGTCTTCTACAAGAAGTAAAGAAGCTGTTTATCTGTTAGAAATTCCATTTGCGCACCTGCCAGAGACAAACTACCAGTAAAAAAGGAAATTTTGTCAGTTATTTTTTCCATTTGCACGAAGAAAAATGCTCCCGTAAGGAGTCTATAAATTTAGTAGCAGAGGAATTGATGAATATATGGGACAAGGCAAAAATTGCAACGAGCCACAAACCTTATGTTATCAAACTGATTAATAAACTTGTTGATGATTATAATTTATTGAAAAAGAATAAAAGTAGGAAAACAGAGACTCAGTGTTCAAAGGAACAAAGGTTTGTCGAATCTCTAAGTACATTATTTGACATTGCTCATCAAAATGTCCTATCTCTAACCAAAAGAGAGGAAGACCGTGCTTTTCTTATTGCTCAAAGACAGAAAGGCCGACCAGGTTATATGGCAGGTATAGACAAGAAAGAAGTCAAGAAACAGCAACGAATCATGAAGCGAGAAAGAGTATTAGAATCACAGCGTTTGAAAGCTCATTCAGAAATGCAAGAAACTGTCGCAACTGTTGTTTGTAGCATCAGTTCCAGCAGCGATGAAGATATTTGCCTTCTCTCAACTTCAACCTACAATACTGATAAAACTCTAAAGGACGTTTCAATTCGTAAGGCACCTAAATGAGGCACTAAACAGGTAATTGATAAAGCAGTTGTCTCTGCACTGGACAGAACATCAACAACAAGTAGAAGTGCATCGCATATTATCAGTGCCGTAGCACAAAGTCTTGGACATGACTTTGGTGACATGATAATTAGTCAAAGGGCCATTCATCGGCTATAGCCAAATATCGGAAAACTAGTGTGCTGGGAATAAAAAACTCCTTCGGCAATGCTCATGTCCCTTTTGTTTTACACCTGGATGGCAAAATGTTACCAGACCTCACAAGTCAAGATCAGACAAATGTTGATCGCTTACCAATCGCGGTTTCTGGAAATGGTGTTGAAAATTACTGAGTGTCCCAAAACTTCCTGATTCCACTGGAGAGACGGTCGCTAAAGCAGTAATTGAAACAATTGAAGAGTGGAATATCACACATAAAATTATTGGCTTAAGTTTCGATACCACTGCCAGTAACACCGGACAAAGGGTAGGTACATGCACTATACTAGAGCAATACCTTAAAAAGGATATACTTTTTCTGGCATGCAGACATCACATTCATGAGCTTGTTTTGTGCAAAGCATATGAGATACTTTTGAACGATAACTGAAAATCTCCAAACATAGAGATTTTCA
This sequence comes from Bathynomus jamesi, assembly GCA_023014485.1. Lineage (NCBI taxonomy): Eukaryota > Metazoa > Arthropoda > Malacostraca > Isopoda > Cirolanidae > Bathynomus > Bathynomus jamesi. The sequence continues at coordinate 11,750 of JAJOZX010012451.1, forward strand.
AGCATTTCCAGAAATTCTGGCGAAAGGTCATTCAAAATGAGCATCGGCCTATTACCCATGTAGATGTTGGCGTAGAAGAAATTATTGCTCTTAAAGATGACATTATCATGTTCGCAAACGCAACCCTACACGAACAACAGCCTCGGGATGATTATTGAGAGCTTCTGGTGCTCTCAATAATATTTTTGGGCGGGATTCCAATCACAGGTATTTCTTTTAAGCGCCCAGGTCCTGTCCATCGAGCAAGATGGATGTCAAGAGCCATTTACTCTCAAAATGTGGTTGTTTAGAAATCAATTCGATCACAGAAGGAAATATCGAATTTGAGATTAAAAGGAAATACAGCTTCAGAAAGGAAATGGGTAAACTTTTTAAATTTTAATATATTTCTTGTAAAGATATTTAAAAGCATGGTTCCAAAGCTCTGTGGCCATAAAGGCTCCAGCGAATGATCTGAAGCTCTTTCAAGAGCTGAATTCTCTTAGAAATCAAAATCTATCAAATGCTCTTTGTACGCCACCTGTGGTACCTAACTTGTTCCCGTATTCTGAATTCTATACCCTCTGGCTACGGCTAACAGGCCACTCTCAAACTAAATACAGTTGCGCTGTTTACCTTTCCCCTAATTCTACTCACTATCCAAAATTCTTTGACTACCTCACTTCCAAAGTGGAATATATTCTTTCCCACTCTCCCTTTGCTGAAATCTCAATTTTATCTGATTTCAATGTTCACCACCACCTTTGGCTTTCCTCCCATTTCACTGACATCCCTGGTGAACTAACTTACAACTTTTCTTTCCTAAATGACCGAGAGCAGATTGTACAACACCCTACTCGTACCCCCTTTCGCCTTGGAGATAGGCCCAACATTCTGGATTTATTTCTTACCTCTCATCCTTCTTACTCTGTGAAACTTTTTTATCCGTTGGGCTCCTCTGATCACAATCTTATATGTGTTTCCTGTTCTATCACTCCAATTCGGCCTTTGGATCCTCCCAAGAGGAGGCGCCTTTGGCACTTTGGCAACGCTGATTGGGAGGCCGTTAGGCAGTACTACTGTGATTTTCCATGGAATGATAATGTCCGCAACAGAAAGGAGGCTTTCAGAAGATACAGTTGCTATCCAACTCCTGACTCTTACTTCGCTTATATTTCTGCCCATACTCATACAAAATCTGTTCTTCGACTTACCAAAAATTCTATCACCCGACAAAAATGTGAAAACCTATCCAATTCTAATTCTCGCTCTTTCTGACATCTAGCTAAGAACTTCTTCAGCAACTTTACTTCCTCTTCTTTCTCTCCCCTTTTCCATTCTGACGGCTCAGTTGCCGTCTCTTCTCCTGACAAAGCTGAACTCTTCGCTCAAACTTTCGCTTACAACTCAACCCTGGACGATTTAAGTGCTGTTCCTCCATCTCCTCCCCGCTCTGACGTTATTATGTCTGAAATTAGAATCTCTTCTGAAGATGTTTTTTCTGCCCTATCTGGGCTCAACTCTAGGAAGGCGTACGGTTCTGATGGTGTTCCTCCTGTTGTTCTTAAGAACTGTGCTTCTGTGCTGACACCCTGCCTAGGCAAACTCTTTCGTCTTTGTCTCTTATCTTGTACTTTTCCTCATTCAGCCTGTCCCAAAGAAGGGTGACCGCTCTCAACCCTCCAACTATCGTTCAAATGTTTTCAATTCTTGCCTTTCCAAAGTTTTTGAATCTATCCTTAAGAGGAAGATTCTTAAACACCTCTCTTCTCACAATCTTCTTTCAGATCGTCAGTATGGGTTCCGCAAGGGACGCTCTACTGGCGATCTTATTGCAAATCTCTTTGACTCTTGGTCATCCTTTATTCGGGATTTCGGTGAAACTTTTGCTATTGTGCTAGATACTGCATATCAAAAGCTTTTGATAGAGTCTGGCACAAATCTTTAATTTCGAAACTGCCCTCCTTCGGTTTCTATCCTTCTATCTGTGCCTTTCTCTCTAATTCCCTTCTGGATGATCTATAGCTGCGGTTGTAGATGGCCACTGTTCTTCTCCTAAAGCTATCAATCGTGGTGTTCCTCATTGTTCTGCCCTGTCACCCACTCTTTTTCTCTTTTTTATTAATGATCTTTTAATTCGCACTTCCAGTCCTATTCACTCCTATGCCGCTGATTCCACTCTTCACTTCTCCACCCGCTTCACAAAGCGTCCCTCACAACAGTCACTCCATGATTCGCGTATGACGGCTATGGGACACCTGACCTCTGACCTTTGTGCTATCTCTGATTGGGGCAGAGAAAACCTTGTGGCTTTCAATGCCTCAAAAACTCAGTTCCTCCATCTCTCTACTCACCACAATCTTCTACATGACTATCCCCTTACCTTCAACAACACACAACTCAAACCTTCCTCTTCTCTTAATATTCTTGGCGTTTACTTTTCTTTGTGATCTTTCCTGGAAAGATCACATATACTCTCTTTCCACAACAGCTTCTAAGAGGTTAGGTTTGCTCTACCGCCTCCGCAGTTTCTTCACCCCCACTCAGTTGCTCTCTCTGTACAGCGGTCTTATTCACCCCCTGTATGGAGTATGCTTCTCATGTGTGGGTTGGCTCAACCCACACAGCCGTACTTGACCAGGTTGAATCGAAGGCTTTTCGTCTCATCAATTCCCGCCTCTTACTGACTGTCTTCAATCTCTCTCTTCGCCACAATGTTGCCTCACTCTCTCTTTACTATCGCCATTATAACGGACATTGCGCTTCTGAATTCTTTAACTGCATGCCTCCTCTTTTAAGGAGAGCACGCAGTACTAGACTTTCTATACTTTCTCATTCCTTTTCTCTCCAACTCTCTAACGCAAGGGTTAATCAGTATTTTCAATCTTTCATCTACTCAACCGGTCAACTCTGGAACAATCTTCCTCAATCTATCTTTCCTCCTGTCTATGACCTCCCATCTTTCAAACGCAAAGTGTCTAGGCATTTCGAAAACCCTCAACCTTGATTTTGGCTCTCTTCTTGTATGGGCGGAGGGGGGGGCTGTTTTTGCAGCCATTGCCCTTGGCCCCTCCTTCCTGCACAAAAAAATTCTATTAACGAGCTTTGACATTCGCTCTTTAGGACAATCAATATGGTGTTTATTTAATTTTGTCAATCCTCTGTATAATTAATTATATGATGGTTAAAGTATTTACTTAGACTCGCAGAGGGACATTCTGAAAACAAATTGCCTTTAAATTTTTACCAATAATTGGGATATTCTTTAAAATAGTTTCGTTACGTCAATTAAATAAAATATTCTAGTAGTACTAAACAAAGAAATTTTAAAGCAAACCAATTAAATTTTCTGTTTCCATTCAAATGCTAACTGTCGACTCATACCTCACATTTTTTTCCATTTGAGAGCGAGCGGTATAGATATCCATTATTCATGCGATATAAATAAGCCCTAATGAGCTATACAGCGTAGAAACAGTATTTATATACACGCAGAATTGAAAGAACCCCTTTAAAAGCAATTAATATAGGCTACATTCACTTGAATTTTTAAAAAGGCAATTAATGATAACAAAAGACTTTCTTTATCCACCTCTTACCCAAATTTCTAATTGTTTTACTTGACTGAAATAAACGGTTGAGCTTTATTTAATGCGGAAAGGTAATCACTCGAGGAGAGAAACCTTTCATAATTAATAACGTGCATACTATACTGTAGACTTAAAGTACCGCTCGGGGATAGAATTTTATCGGTAGATAAATTATACTACTTGGTACTACTACTACGTGCTTCATAAAATACACACACACACACACACACATATATATATACAGTGGTGTAGTGCTAAATAAAGAAGTGAGGGAACGCATTTTGAAAGTGTTACTCAGATGCAGGGGGGACAATGGCGAGCGCGACGAGCCCATACAGCTGGGGGTCCGGGGGCACTGTAAGCCCCCCGGGAAATCTTTTGAAATCTGACCAATTTCAGGGATATTTTGAGGTCATATGCACTGGATATTAGGATATATTAAAAGGTTGAAGATGCAGTATTTCCAGTGTCATTAGATATACGACATCCAGTACGATCAATAAAAATAGCTAACAACTGGAATGATTAACTAAAAAAAGTTAACAACTGGTACGCCGTGGTGACTGTTTCACCAGATCTTTATAGGCTAGCATTGCTCAGTCGAAGCTAAAAGAAATGAAACAGTTAATGATTCTTTCTTATTTTCTTCTAGGGGTGGGAATTAAAATTTCATGACGTTAGAGATTTGTAAGTTCGGATTTATTTGAAATAGTGAGGGAACGCCGTTCCGTCTACCAAAAAAAGTAAGGGAACGCCGTTCCCACGCGTTCCCACAGCACTACACCACTGCATATATATATATATATATATATATATATATATATATATATATATACAGTATATATATATATATATATATATATATATATATATATATATATGGGATTGAACTCAGAATGGTTCCCTGATGCTCTTTCATGATACACACAGACCGTGCATAGAACAAGGAACTCTTTTGGGAAAATTAAATCCACTATAGTCCGAATAAGCAGTGGCGACTCGTGGTATAAATGTATGGGGTGCGATTTCATAAAATTGTACGACAACACGGACTCACAATAGGCCAGCGCGAATCCAACTGTCGCTCACAAGAGTACTTGTATTAACATATGCGGCTATGCCAGACGTACAATTCTAGTTAATTACAAATAAGTAATAATTTCAATAAAATACATATAAATGGCTTATATCATTATTACTGAAGTAACTATTAGTAAAAATGAAGTTGTTATTATAAAAAAAATTCGCGATTGTACTTATATTTTCATTACAACAGTAAAATATAATTTATATTTACTTGAGCGAAAAATCTATCGCTCCATTCGGCTGCAATATAATTTTGTATTCAAACAGCAGTACGCTGGTTGAAGCTGTGCTATAAGTTTAGAATATTATGTACTGTATGAAGGCTTACTCAAAATGCCTCATGAATCATGATATGCCACATGAATTTTTAAAATATATTCAAGAATATTTTTTTTAATATCTTAAAATTAATATATTTTTTATCTGTTAAATTAATATTTATCGTTTCAAGCAAGGGGGAGCGACCGCTCCATCGCTCCTATACGCCAGTCGCCACTGCGAATAAGTAATGGTAAATGACAAACACTATACTTTTTCTTTTTCATGATGTTAGCCTCTTTGATGGGGCCTCTTTGCGAGTGACCCGTTCCCACGTCGGGCTAACATCATGAAAAAGAAAAAACTATTGTGTTTGTCATTTACCATTACTTACTCGGAATATAATGAATTTAATTTTCCCAGAAGAATTCCTTGTTCTATGCATGGTCTGTGTGTATCATATATATATGCACTAAAATCACAAAATAACACGTGACCTTATTAATAAGCAAACAACCACAAGGAAAAGGAAACACAAAGTCCGAGCGCTTTCGTGATATATTCACATTATCAAGGAGGAACAGAAAATATTTTCTGTTCCTCCTTGATAATGTGAATATATCACGAAAGCGCTCGGACTTTGTGTTTCCTTTTCCTTGTGGTTGTTTGCTTATATATATATATATATATATATAATATATATATATTTAGAGGCGTTTTTATAGGGTAGGCAAGGTTGGCTTTGCCTGACCATTAACTATTAATTTTGTCAAACTTTAGAAACATAAATATATATATATATGAAAAATTATTTCACGAAAGTGACACGTGAAAATATTTATGATGAATAAAACCACGAAGGAAAAAAGAAACACAAAGGGGTGCTCAAGCACCTTTGTGTTTCTTTTTTCCTTCGTGGTTTTATTCATCATATATATATATATATGTATATATATATGTATATATTCAGAGGCGTTTTTATAGGGTAGGCAAGGTAGGCTTTGCCTGACCATTAATTATTAATTTTGTCAAACTTTAGAAACATAAATATATCATATAAATTAGCGCAGTTAGACAAAATCTGTCGATCGCGCCCTCTTAATCCAATATCATATGATTTCTAAAACCTAAAACGCCCTGCCTATCTTGAATGTATAATATAAATTCAACTACTGCAGTGTGGCGGATTTGATATATGCCATTTTTAACACGGAGTAAATGTACATATAGTCAGCGCGCGGATTTCCTACTAAACGATACATTTTGCACGCTTACGCTCATTATCAAGCCATCCCGTATGAATAAATATGAGAAACTACTACGATTGGGGGGGTGGGGTAAAAGAAGAAGATTGATAGGCAAATGGTGTATGACGTCACAAGGGATGGGGGGGGGGTGTTTGCGCGAATATACAAATACAATATACAAGGGTAAGTACCCTTATATACGAGGGTAATTCAATAAGTATCCTCACTTTTTATTTTCACAATTTTATTTTCACATCTGATAGATTATAAATACATCACTTCTCAACATAGTCTCCCTGTTTCTCAATACACTTAGTCCAGCGATCTACAAGCTTCCTAATGCCATCACAAAAGAATGTTTTTGGCTGTGTGCGTAGCCAGTCATGCACCGCCTCCTTCAGGTCATCATCGCCTTGGAATCGCTGACCTCTCAAAACGTCTTTTAGTGGTCCAAACAGGTAAAACTCCGAAGGTGCCAGGTCTGGACTGTAGGCTGGATGGTCGAGAACTTCAAATTTAAGTTCTTGAAGGCATTTTCTAGTCTGTGCAGCGGTATGAGGGCGCGCATTGTCGTGTAACAGAATAACACCTTCCGACAATCTCCCTCTCCGTCTTGTGTGAATTGATTGCTTTAACTCATTCCGAAGCATGTCAGAATACGTTAGTGTAGTTTAAATCTAGAGCGTGGAACTATAGCAACAAGTGCATCGTATTCTGACATGCTTCGGAATGAGTTAAAGCAATTCACACAAACGGAGATTGGGGGTTGTCGGAAGGTGTTATTCTGTTACACGACAATGCGCGCCCTCATACCGCTGCACAGACTAGAAAATGCCTTCAAGAACTTAAATTTGAAGTTCTCGACCATCCAGCCTACAGTCCAGACCTGGCACCTTCGGAGTTTTACCTGTTTGGACCACTAAAAGACTTTTGAGAGGTCAGCGATTCCAAGGCGATGATGACCTGAAGGAGGCGGTGCATGACTGGCTACGCACACAGCCAAAAACATTCTTTTGTGATGGCATTAGGAAGCTTGTAGATCGCTGGACTAAGTGTATTGAGAAACAGGGAGCTTATGTTGAGAAGTGATGTGTTTACAATCTATCAAATGTGAAAATAAAAAGTGCGGATACTTATTGAATTACCCTCGTACATATATAGTTATAATTATATACCTTTATTGAAATTATATATATATATATATATATATATATATATATATATATATATATATATATATATATATATATATACTGTATATATAAAATATATATATATATATATATATATATATATATATATATATATACATATATACATATATATATATACACACTATATATATATATTATATATATAATATATATATTAGGGTGTGCCCATTGTATATATGACAAAATTTTAAAACTGACTTACAGCTTAGCACACAATGTGAATTGGTTACATATCGAAACAAAACTTTTCAGGAAAATTTTGTTCAATTAATGAATATTAAGTGGGTGCTCAACGACTTCAAAAGCTCAAGTCTAAACCTGTCAGTCTCAGTCACTCGCGAACCTTACGTCGGTGCAGATAGGCAATGCTAATTTTTCTCACACGCTCACAAACACGCTTACATTTGTGTATACGTTAGAGGCCTGCGCGGGTGCCCGCGGGTGCGGGTACCAGCGGGTACCCACATTGCGGGCGTGATGTGGGCCCCACTTCAAAATACTTGCGGGTGCGGGGCGGGTGCGGGTCAAGTTAAGGTGCTCGCGCAGACCTCTAATACGTATACAACCATATATTATATATAATTGTGTTTTTCTGTTTCAGACTTTCAGATAGTGTTTAGAATATGATATTCGATCCTTATAGTGGTTAAACAAAACTATGTCTTCTACAAGAAGTAAAGAAGCTGTTTATCTGTTAGAAATTCCATTGCGCACCTGCCAGAGACAAAACTACCAGTAAAAAAGGAAATTTTGTCAGTTTATTTTTTCCATTTGCACGAAGAAAAATGCTCCCGTAAGGAGTCTATAAATTTAGTAGCAGAGGAATTGATGAATATATGGGACAAGGCAAAAATTGCAACGAGCCACAACCTTATGTTATCAAACTGATTAATAAACTTGTTGATGATTATAATTTATTGAAAAAGAATAAAAGTAGGAAAACAGAGACTCAGTGTTCAAAGGAACAAAGGTTTGTCGAATCTCTAAGTACATTATTTGACATTGCTCATCAAAATGTCCTATCTCTAACCAAAAGAGAGGAAGACCGTGCTTTTCTTATTGCTCAAAGACAGAAAGGCCGACCAGGTTATATGGCAGGTATAGACAAGAAAGAAGTCAAGAAACAGCAACGAATCATGAAGCGAGAAAGAGTATTAGAATCACAGCGTTTGAAAGCTCATTCAGAAATGCAAGAAACTGTCGCAACTGTGTGTTTGTAGCATCAGTTCCAGCAGCGATGAAGATATTGCCTTCTCTCAACTTCAACCTACAATACTGATAAAACTCTAAAGGACGTTTCAATTCGTAAGGCACCTAAATGAGGCACTAAACAGTAATTGATAAAGCAGTTGTCTCTGCACTGGACAGAACATCAACAACAAGTAGAAGTGCATCGCATATTATCAGTGCCGTAGCACAAAGTCTTGGACATGACTTTGGTGACATGATAATTAGTCAAAGGGCCATTCATCGGGCTATAGCCAAATATCGGAAAACTAGTGTGCTGGGATAAAAAACTCCTTCGGCAATGCTCATGTCCCTTTTGTTTTACACCTGGATGGCAAAATGTTACCAGACCTCACAAGTCAAGATCAGACAAATGTTGATCGCTTACCAATCGCGGTTCTGGAAATGGTGTTGAAAAATTACTGAGTGTCCCAAAACTTCCTGATTCCACTGGAGAGACGGTCGCTAAAGCAGTAATTGAAACAATTGAAGAGTGGAATATCACACATAAAATTATTGGCTTAAGTTTCGATACCACTGCCAGTAACACCGGACAAAGGGTAGGTACATGCACTATACTAGAGCAATACCTTAAAAGGATATACTTTTTCTGGCATGCAGACATCACATTCTGAGCTTGTTTTGTGCAAAGCATATGAGATACTTTTGAACGATAACTGAAAATCTCCAAACATAGAGATTTTCAAGCATTTCCAGAAATTCTGGCGAAAGGTCATTCAAAATGAGCATCGGCCTATTACCCATGTAGATGTTGGCGTAGAAGAAATTATTGCTCTTAAAGATGACATTATCATGTTCGCAAACGCAACCCTACACGAACAACAGCCTCGGGATGATTATTGAGAGCTTCTGGTGCTCTCAATAATATTTTTGGCGGGATTCCAATCACAGGTATTTCTTTTAAGCGCCCAGGTCCTGTCCATCGAGCAAGATGGATGTCAAGAGCCATTTACTCTCAAAATGTGGTTGTTTAGAAATCAATTCGATCACAGAAGGAAATATCGAATTTGAGATTAAAAGGAAATACAGCTTCAGAAAGGAAATGGGTAAACTTTTTAAATTTTAATATTTCTTGTAAAGATATTTAAAAGCATGGTTCCAAAGCTCTGTGGCCATAAAGGCTCCAGCGAATGATCTGAAGCTCTTTCAAGAGCTGAATTCTCTTAGAAATCAAAATCTATCAAATGCTCTTTGTACGCCACCTGTGGTACCTAACTTGTTCCCGTATTCTGAATTCTATACCCTCTGGCTACGGCTAACAGGCACTCTCAAACTAAATACAGTTGCGTTGTTTACCTTCCCCTAATTCTACTCACTATCCAAAATTCTTTGACTACCTCACTTCCAAAGTGGAATATATATTCTTTCCCACTCTCCCTTTGCTGAAATCTCAATTTTATCTGATTTCAATGTTCACCACCACCTTTGGCTTTCCTCCCATTTCACTGACATCCCTGGTGAACTAACTTACAACTTTTCTTTCCTAAATGACCGAGAGCAGATTGTAAACACCCTACTCGTACCCCTTTCGCCTTGGAGATAGGCCCAACATTCTGGATTTATTTCTTACCTCTCATCCTTCTTACTCTGTGAAACTTTTTTATCCGTTGGGCTCCTCTGATCACAATCTTATATGTGTTTCCTGTTCTATCACTCCAATTCGGCCTTTGGATCCTCCCAAGAGGAGGCGCCTTTGGCACTTTGGCAACGCTGATTGGGAGGCCGTTAGGCAGTACTACTGTGATTTCCATGGAATGATAATGTCCGCAACAGAAAGGAGGCTTTCAGAAGATACAGTTGCTATCCAACTCCTGACTCTTACTTCGCTTATATTTCTGCCCATACTCATACAAAATCTGTTCTTCGACTTACCAAAAATTCTATCACCGACAAAATGTGAAAACCTATCCAATTCTAATTCTCGCTCTTTCTGACATCTAGCTAAGAACTTCTTCAGCAACTTTACTTCCTCTTCTTTCTCTCCCCTTTTCCATTCTGACGGCTCAGTTGCCGTCTCTTCTCCTGACAAAGCTGAACTCTTCGCTCAAACTTTCGCTTACAACTCAACCCTGGACGATTTAAGTGCTGTTCCCCATCTCCTCCCCGCTCTGACGTTATTATGTCTGAAATTAGAATCTCTTCTGAAGATGTTTTTTCTGCCCTATCTGGGCTCAACTCTAGGAAGGCGTACGGTTCTGATGGTGTTCCTCCTGTTGTTCTTAAGAACTGTGCTTCTGTGCTGACACCCTGCCTAGGCAAACTCTTTCGTCTTTGTCTCTTATCTTGTACTTTTCCTCATTCAGCCTGTCCCAAAGAAGGGTGACCGCTCTCAACCCTCCAACTATCGTTCAAATGTTTTCAATTCTTGCCTTTCCAAAGTTTTTGAATCTATCCTTAAGAGGAAGATTCTTAAACACCTCTCTTCTCACAATCTTCTTTCAGATCGTCAGTATGGGTTCCGCAAGGGACGCTCTACTGGCGATCTTATTGCAAATCTCTTTGACTCTTGGTCATCCTTTATTCGGGATTCGGTGAAACTTTTGCTATTGTGCTAGATACTGCATATCAAAAGCTTTTGATAGAGTCTGGCACAAATCTTTAATTTCGAAACTGCCCTCCTTCGGTTTCTATCCTTCTATCTGTGCCTTTCTCTCTAATTCCCTTCTGGATGATCTATAGCTGCGGTTGTAGATGGCCACTGTTCTTCTCCTAAAGCTATCAATCGTGGTGTTCCTCATTGTCTGCCCTGTCACCCACTCTTTTCTCTTTTATTAATGATCTTTTAATTCGCACTTCCAGTCCTATTCACTCCTATGCCGCTGATTCCACTCTTCACTTCTCCACCCGCTTCACAAAGCGTCCCTCACAACAGTCACTCCATGATTCGCGTATGACGGCTATGGGACACCTGACCTCTGACCTTTGTGCTATCTCTGATTGGGGCAGAGAAAACCTTGTGGCTTTCAATGCCTCAAAAACTCAGTTCCTCCATCTCTCTACTCACCACAATCTTCTACATGACTATCCCCTTACCTTCAACAACACACAACTCAAACCTTCCTCTTCTCTTAATATTCTTGGCGTTTACTTTTCTTTGTGATCTTTCCTGGAAAGATCACATATACTCTCTTTCCACAACAGCTTCTAAGAGGTTAGGTTGCTCTACCGCCTCCGCAGTTTCTTCCCCCACTCAGTTGCTCTCTCTGTACAGCGGTCTTATTCACCCCCTGTATGGAGTATGCTTCTCATGTGTGGGTTGGCTCAACCCACACAGCCGTACTTGACCAGGTTGAATCGAAGGCTTTTCGTCTCATCAATTCCCGCCTCTTACTGACTGTCTTCAATCTCTCTCTCCACAATGTTGCCTCACTCTCTCTTTACTATCGCCATTATAACGGACATTGCGCTTCTGAATTCTTTAACTGCATGCCTCCTCTTTTAAGGAGAGCACGCAGTACTAGACTTTCTATACTTTCTCATCCTTTTCTCTCCAACTCTCTAACGCAAGGGTTAATCAGTATTTTCAATCTTTCATCTACTCAACCGGTCAACTCTGGAACAATCTTCCTCAATCTATCTTTCCTCCTGTCTATGACCTCCCATCTTTCAAACGCAAAGTGTCTAGGCATTTCGAAAACCCTCAACCTTGATTTTGGCTCTCTTCTTGTATGGGCGGAGGGGGGGGCTGTTTTTGCAGCCATTGCCCTTGGCCCCTCCTTCCTGCACAAAAAAATTCTATTAACGAGCTTTGACATTCGCTCTTTAGGACAATCAATATGGTGTTTATTTAATTTTGTCAATCCTCTGTATAATTAATTATATGATGGTTAAAGTATTTACTTAGACTCGCAGAGGGACATTCTGAAAACAAATTGCCTTTAAATTTTTACCAATAATTGGGATATTCTTTAAAATAGTTTCGTTACGTCAATTAAATAAAATATTCTAGTAGTACTAAACAAAGAAATTTTAAAGCAAACCAATTAAATTTTCTGTTTCCATTCAAATGCTAACTGTCGACTCATACCTCACATTTTTTTCCATTTGAGAGCGAGCGGTATAGATATCCATTATTCATGCGATATAAATAAGCCCTAATGAGCTATACAGCGTAGAAACAGTATTTATATACACGCAGAATTGAAAGAACCCCTTTAAAAGCAATTAATATAGGCTACATTCACTTGAATTTTTAAAAAGGCAATTAATGATAACAAAAGACTTTCTTTATCCACCTCTTACCCAAATTTCTAATTGTTTTACTTGACTGAAATAAACGGTTGAGCTTTATTTAATGCGGAAAGGTAATCACTCGAGGAGAGAAACCTTTCATAATTAATAACGTGCATACTATACTGTAGACTTAAAGTACCGCTCGGGGATAGAATTTTATCGGTAGATAAATTATACTTGGTACTACTACTACGTGCTTCATAAAATACACACACACACACACACACACACACATATATACAGTATATACAGTGGTGTAGTGCTAAATAAAGAAGTGAGGGAACGCATTTTGAAAGTGTTACTCAGATGCAGGGGGGACAATGGCGAGCGCGACGAGCCCATACAGCTGGGGGTCCGGGGGCACTGTAAGCCCCCCGGGAAATCTTTTGAAATCTGACCAATTTCAGGGATATTTTGAGGTCATATGCACTGGATATTAGGATATATTAAAAGGTTGAAGATGCAGTATTTCCAGTGTCATTAGATATACGACATCCAGTACGATCAATAAAAATAGCTAACAACTGGAATGATTAACTAAAAAAAAGTTAACTGGTACGCCGTGGTGACTGTTTCACCAGATCTTTATAGGCTAGCATTGCCTCAGTCGAAGCTAAAAGAAATGAAGCAGTTAATGATTCTTTCTCATATTTCTTCTAGGGGTGGGAATTAAAATTTGATGACGTTAGAGATTTGTAAGTTCGGATTTATTTGAAATAGTAGGGAACGCCGTTCCGTCTACCAAAAAAGTAAGGGAACGCCGTTCCCACGCGTTCCCACTGCACTACACCACTGCACATATAATATATATATATATATATATATATATATATATGGGATTGAACTCAGATGGTTCCCTGATGCTCTTTCATGATACACACAGACCGTGCATAGAACAAGGAACTCTTTTGGGAAAATTAAATCCACTATAGTCCGAATAAGTAATGGTAAATGACAAACACTATACTTTTTCTTTTTCATGATGTTAGCCTCTTTGATGGGGCCTCTTTGCGAGTGACCCGTTGCCCACGTCGGGCTAACATCATGAAAAAGAAAAAACTAATATATATATATATATATATATATTTTTTTTTTTTCAGAGGCGTTTTTATAGGATAGGCAAGGTAGGCTTTGCCTGACCATTAATTATTAATTTTGTCAAACTTTAGAAACATAAATATATCAATATAAATTAGCGCAGTTAGACAAAATCTGTCGATCGCGCCCTCTTAATCCAATATCATATGATTTCTAAAACCTAAAACGCCCTGCCTACCTTGAATGTATAATATAAATTCAACTACTGCAGTGTGGCGGATTTGATATATGCCATTTTTAACAGGGAGTAAATGTACATATAGTCAGCGCGCGGATTTTCCTACTAAACGATACATTTTGCACGCTTACGCTCATTATCAAGCCATCCCGTATGAATAAATATGAGAAACTACGATTTGGGGGGGTGGGGGTAAAAGAAGAAGATTGATAGGCAAATGGTGTATGACGTCACAAGGGGATGGGGGGGGGTGTTTGCGCGAATATACAAATACAATATACAAGGGTAAGTACCCTTATATACGAGGGTAATTCAATAAGTATCCGCACTTTTTATTTTCACAATTTTATTTTCACATCTGATAGATTATAAATACATCACTTCTCAACATAGTCTCCCTGTTTCTCAATACACTTAGTCCAGCGATCTACAAGCTTCCTAATGCCATCACAAAAGAATGTTTTTGGCTGTGTGCGTAGCCAGTCATGCACCGCCTCCTTCAGGTCATCATCGCCTTGGAATCGCTGACCTCTCAAAGCGTCTTTAGTGGTCCAAACAGGTAAAACTCCGAAGGTGCCAGGTCTGGACTGTAGGCTGGATGGTCGAGAACTTCAAATTTAAGTTCTTGAAGGCATTTTCTAGTCTGTGCAGCGGTATGAGGGCGCGCATTGTCGTGTAACAGAATAACACCTTCCGACAACCCCCAATCTCCGTTTTGTGTGAATTGCTTTAACTCATTCCGAAGCATGTCAGAATACGATGCACTTGTTGCTATAGTTCCACGCTCTAGATTTAAACTACACTAACGTATTCTGACATGCTTCGGAATGAGTTAAAGCAATCAATTCACACAAGACGGAGAGGGAGATTGTCGGAAGGTGTTATTCTGTTACACGACAATGCGCGCCCTCATACCGCTGCACAGACTAGAAAATGCCTTCAAGAACTTAAATTTGAAGTTCTCGACCATCCAGCCTACAGTCCAGACCTGGCACCTTCGGAGTTTTACCTGTTTGGACCACTAAAAGACGCTTTGAGAGGTCAGCGATTCCAAGGCGATGATGACCTGAAGGAGGCGGTGCATGACTGGCTACGCACACAGCCAAAAACATTATTTTTTGATGACATTAGGAAGCTTGTAGATCGCTGGACTAAGTGTATTGAGAAACAGGGAGCTTATGTTGAGAAGTGATGTGTTTACAATCTATCAAATGTGAAAATAAAAAGTGCGGATACTTATTGAATTACCCTCGTACATATATAGTTATAATTATATACCTTTATTGAAATTATATATATAAATATATATATATTATATATATATATATATATTATATATATATATATATATATTATATATATAATATTCTGTCTACCCAATGCACCAGTCCAAGAACCGCCTCTGATATATGTATTATATATATATATATTATATATATATATACAGGGCGTCCCAAAAAATGTATACACACTTTAACAGCTGATAGTTGAATTGATGTTTCTTTCTTTCCAAGTTAAACCCATTAGAATTAATAATGGCAGTCAGACTAAGCTTTGAACAAAGGCAATTCATTCTAAAATGCTACTGGAAGTGTGAAAACGCAGTTGAAGTGCAAAGACAGTTTAGGAGGGAGTTTCAAACAGATCCACCAACGCGACTTACCATCACTCGAATTAGAGATAAGTTTGAAGCTGATGGAACTGTTCAGAATGTCCACAAGAAGCGTTCTGGAAGACCACGGACATCGACAAGCCCCACAAAGCAAGAAAGAGTACTGGAAACGTATCACCAAAGTCCAAGAAAATCTGTGCGGCAAGCGAGTCGTGAGGTAGGAATTTCAGAATCGTCTGTCCAACGCATTTTGAAGCGCTGTCAATGGAAAAGTTACATTCCAAGATTAGTCCATGCTATTAATGAAGATGATGATCCGGACCGAAGAGTGGAGTATTGCGAGTGGTACTTGGCACGATGTGGATGTGGATTGGACGAAGGGGTTTCGTAGAATACCCTCCGCGTTCACCAGACCTCACACCACTAGACTTTTTTTATGGGGATACTTAAAAGACAAAGTCTACGCTATAAAACCTGCAACAGTCGCTGAATTGAGAGCAGCCATTGAACGAGAATGCACACAAATACCAAACGAAATGTTTCGTGATGTTTGCGATTCCATTGCTTCGCGTTATCAGCAGTGCCTGGACCAGAACGGACGTCAGTTTGAAAACAGGCATTGACAAAACAATTAAATAATGTCTGTAGATTCTATTACATTTTGAAAATGAAATGTATTTTAATAAACACTGCCTTTATAAGTATTTAAAGTGTGTATACATTTTTTTGGGACGCCCTGTATATTAGGGTGTGCCCATTGTATATATGACAAAATTTTAAAACTGACTTACAGCTTAGCACACAATGTGAATTGGTTACATATCGAAACAAAATTTTTCAGGAAAAAGTTTGTTCAATTTAATGAATATTAAGTGGGTGCTCAACGATTTCAAAAGCTCAAGTCTAAACCTGTCATTCTCAGTCACTCGCGAACCTTACGTCGGTGCAGATAGGCAATGCTAATTTTTCTCACACGCTCACAAACACGCTTACATGTGTGTATACGTATTAGAGGCCTGCGCGGGTTGCCCGTGGGTGCGGGTACCAGCGGGTACCCACATTGCGGGCGTGATGTGGGCCCCACTTCAAAATACTTGCGGGTGCGGGGCGGGTGCGGGTCAAGTTAAGGTGCCCGCGCAGACCTCTAATACGTATACAACCATATATATATATATATTAGTGATGGGACGATGCATCGCAATCGCAATCGCAATCGCGATACAATCGCACATTTTTTACAATCGCAATCGCAATTGCAATCGCATTTAATGAGTGCGATTGTTGCGATTGTGAACAAAAGATTTATATCTCTACAAAAGTTGCTATGAAAGCTGCTCTTTCATGCGTACTTAAAGGAAAGTTTAGCTAACAACAATACGGAATAATAAATAAATAATAAATAAGTCAAAAACAGAAATGAAAACGGGTTGCGAATTAGTTGAAAACAGAATAAAAAATTGGTTTAATAATAACAATAAGTACACCTCTTTATTTGCTCTATGTAAAATTGGAATGTTAAAAAATCAAGCTAACCCTATGGTAGGTAACGCGTTTAGGTATATTTAAAGCATAAATGAGCGTTATGTGAGGCTAAAGCTAAAACATCGCAATCGCAATCGCAATCGCGCGATTTTCAAATTCTGACAATCGCAATCGCAATCGCAACAGCGATTGTATGAAATATGACAATCGTCCCATCACTAATATATATATATATATATATATATATATATATATATAATTGTTTTTTCTTTTTCAGACTTTCAGATAGTGTTTAGAATATGATATTCGATCCTTATAGTGGTTAAACAAAATTATGTCTTTTACAAGAAGTAAAGAAGCTGTTTATCTGTTAGAAATTCCATTTGCGCACCTGCCAGAGACAAAACTACCAGTAAAAAAGGAAATTTTGTCAGTTTATTTTTTCCATTTGCACGAAGAAAAATGCTCCCGTAAGGAGTCTATAAATTTAGTAGCAGAGGAATTGATGAATATATGGGACAAGGCAAAAATTGCAACGAGCCACAAACCTTATGTTATCAAACTGATTAATAAACTTGTTGATGATTATAATTTATTGAAAAAGAATAAAAGTAGGAAAACAGAGACTTAGTGTTCAAAGGAACAAAGGTTTGTCGAATCTCTAAGTACATTATTTGACATTGCTCATCAAAATGTCCTATCTCTAACCAAAAGAGAGGAACCGTGCTTTTCTTATTGCTCAAAGACTGAAAGGCCGATCAGGTTATATGGCAGGTATAGACAAGAAAGAAGTCAAGA
This sequence comes from Bathynomus jamesi, assembly GCA_023014485.1. Lineage (NCBI taxonomy): Eukaryota > Metazoa > Arthropoda > Malacostraca > Isopoda > Cirolanidae > Bathynomus > Bathynomus jamesi. The sequence continues at coordinate 29,773 of JAJOZX010012451.1, forward strand.
AACAGCAACGAATCATGAAGCGAGAAAGAGCATTGGAATCACAGCGTTTGAAAGCTCATTCAGAAATGCAAGAAACTGTCGCAACTGTTGTTTGTAGCATCAGTTCCAGCAGCGATGAAGATATTTGCCTTCTCTCAACTTCAACCTACAATACTGATAAAACTCTAAAGGACATTTCAATTCGTAAGGCACCTAAATGAGGCACTAAACAGGTAATTGATAAAGCAGTTGTCTCTGCACTGGACAGAACATCAACAACAAGTAGAAGTGCATCGCATATTATCAGTGCCGTAGCACAAAGTCTTGGACATGACTTTGGTGACATGATAATTAGTCAAAGGGCCATTCATCGGGCTATAGCCAAATATCGGAAAACTAGTGTGCTGGGAATAAAAAAACTCCTTCGGCAATGCTCATGTCCCTTTTGTTTTACACTGGGATGGCAAAATGTTACCAGACCTCACAAGTCAAGATCAGACAAATGTTGATCGCTTACCAATCGCGGTTTCTGGAAATGGTGTTGAAAAATTACTGAGTGTCCCAAAACTTCCTGATTCCACTGGAGAGACGGTCGCTAAAGCAGTAATTGAAACAATTGAAGAGTGGAATATCGCACATAAAATTATTGGCTTAAGTTTCGATACCACTGCCAGTAACACCGGACAAAGGGTAGGTACATGCACTATACTAGAGCAATACCTTAAGAAGGATATACTTTTTATGGCATGCAGACATCACATTCATGAGCTTGTTTTGTGCAAAGCATATGAGATACTCTTTCTTGAACGATAACTCAAAATCTCCAAACATAGAGATTTTCAAGCATTTCCAGAAATTCTGGCGAAAGGTCATTCAAAATGAGTATCGGCCTATTACCCATGCAGATGTTGGCGTAGAAGAAATTATTGCTCTTAAAGATGACATTATCATGTTCGCAAACGCAACCCTACACGAACAACAGCCTCGGGATGATTATTGAGAGCTTCTGGTGCTCTCAATAATATTTTTGGGCGGGATTCCAATCACAGGTATTTCTTTTAAGCGCCCAGGTCCTGTCCATCGAGCAAGATGGATGTCAAGAGCCATTTACTCTCTCAAAATGTGGTTGTTTAGAAATCAATTCGATCTACAGAAGGAAATATCGAATTTGAGATTAAAAGGAAATACAGCTTCAGAAAGGAAATGGGTAAACTTTTTAAATTTTAATATATTTCTTGTAAAGATATATTTAAAAGCATGGTTCCAAAGCTCTGTAGCCATAAAGGCTCCAGCAAATGATCTGAAGCTCTTTCAAGAGCTGAATTCTCTTAGAAATCAAAATCTATCAAATGCTCTTTGTACGCCACCTGTGGTACTTAAATGAGGTAAATGTTGCTCTTGCATTTTTTGATCCAGAGATATCATTTGATGTCAAAAGGATGATGGCCAAAAATGCAAATGAAGTTCCTTGCCATAAAGATTTTGTGCGTAGGGTTCAGCCCTTTGATCCTTCTCACAAAACTTTACCTGATTTTTGCACGCAAAGAACCAAATCATTTTTCACAATCACAGGAGTATTCGCAGAATTTCTTTATGAAGATCCTGAAAGGTGGTCAGTTTCGGCACATTACAATGCCGCAAAAGAAACAGTTAAAAATTTGAGAATTGTAAATGATCTTGCAGAACGTGGTGTGGCTCTCATTATGAAGTTCAATGCAACACTAACAACAGATGAAAATCAAAAACAGTACCTTCTGCAGGTTGTACAACACCATAGGAAACAAAACCCCAAAGCCAAGAAATGTTACTAAAAAATGTATGTTAATAAGTGTTATTCAAAAAATATACTGTGGTTATTTTATGTGTAAAATATATTATGTGTAGTTTTTGTATAGGCCTACAAAGAGATTAAAAAAGATAGGCTTAAGTGAATGTTCAGAAGACTCGAAAAGTATATTTATGTTAAATTTTGAAAATAATTAAGCTCAAGTTGAAATAAAGTCTTAAAAATATTGAATTTATTTAGTTATGGTGCAACTTTTTTGAAGTGGAACTTTTCAGTGAATTGAGCACCCTGTTAATATTAATTAAATTCAATAAAATTTTGTCTATATTAGTTTTTCATTCATTGCCACAAAATAAAGATATGTGGTATTAGAAAAAATAAAGTTTAATTTTAGGCACACCCTAATTATATACATATATAATTTTATATACATATATAATTTTCACAAGGAAAAATGAAAAGCGATTCCAAGATTCTTCGTGTATTTAAAGGTACACCTTGTCAGGGAATGACAAGGAGTACTGCTGAATACACAAAAAGCCTTGAAATAGTTTTTAATTTTTGTTTTAGGGTGTGCATTAGGGTGTGTCACTTTTGGACTTTTTTTGAAAAGTTATGGTGCTTACCTCTTATATTGTGAGAAGTTAACCAAAAACCATGAATAAACCAAAAAAAAGCCAATCGGGTAATATTTAGGGACCCGCCCCCCATTTGAAAAATAAGCCCCATATTCACACAAAAAATGGTGATTTTTGGAGATATTTTTGATCATAGTTTCCTTACTAATCATCGTATTTCAAAAATTTTGCTACCAAAATGTAGAGAATAATAATGCGCTTCAATCTGAATAGGTTTTATTAACCTTTGAGTTAAATTTATTAAATTTTGTATATCTCTTTGGTCATTTTGATTTTGATGCATTTTCTAAGAGAAAAATGCTGCTGTTTTATATCTTTGGAAGATCTGAACTGCAATAAAATATTATCTTATATACTTTGGATGTCACCACCATCCATAGAGCATCATTCCAGTGCAGCTGTGCGGCGTTGGGCTTTGAAAATATAAATAAAAAAAGCAGATGGGCTTAAATGAGCAACACTTTTTTGGTTTAGAGATTCAAAGTGGGAACAACTTTGTACATGTTTAGTAGATTAAAATTAGTAAATTTTGCAAAAAAAAAAAAAAATGACAACTGTAGACTTAAATTTTTATTAATCTAAAAAAATATGCAAAGCCCCATCGTTTTTTTTTATTTTTTATTATGAAATACAAACACAAAACAATTTTAATCAAATAAAAACAAAGTGCTATTCTTGAAATTATAATGAAAAATTGTAAATGAAAGGAAATTATAAATGGAAAGAAATTACAAATTCAAGAGACCTTGTTTGAAAAACTTTGGGAAAACGCCTGTTTTCCTCTACAACTTGAAGCAATGCCTGAAATTCACCTTCATCCCTACATGAGCCATGAAAATCCTGCAAAAGTTTGATACCCCTTTCTTCAGTGTCATTAACAACCTTAGTTGAAGAGAGTATTCTCTTCATCCGTTGAAAATCATTGTTGCTGTCCCACGTTACAGCTGGAGTCCTTACCCAATCTCCCGTTGAACCAAGGACTTTGAATATAAACCATGAGTTTGGACCAACTAATTGCTGAATTTTAATTCGTTCTTTTAGGATGGGAAATATCAGCTTACCCTGTTTGAATTCTGGTGGTTGATTGAAAGAGGAAAGTTTTTTGGCCACCTTGTCCTTTTCACTATGAGGTAAATCTCCAAAGAGAGAAAGGGTTACAAGTTCTTCAGATAGGTACCAGTAATGACCTTTTAGAGTGTTGAGGGCAGCTTCCGCTACTTCCATGTCAATCTTTTTGTACTGAACTAATTCGTTGTATAGGAGGAGGTCATTTTCAGGAGCCTCAAGTGGGTTGGTGACTGATAGCCAGTACTTGGAGTAGATCAGCGATGTAAACAAGCATACTCTTTCCAGCTTTTTTATTGTAACATTATCATATCCGGCTTAGTCTGAAAATGCTAACATCTTATTCGTATACAATATGACAGCCATCCATCTGGCGTGATGGAGAGCTCCTGGCTTGATCCAGTGTATTTCTCAAGCAGGAATTTCTCCTAAAACGAGTATAGTTGTTTCAGCTACCTCTCTGTAATCATCCCTGGGAAGGCTCTGGTTATCTTTGAGCAAATCTGTCATAAAATCTATGACGCATTTTTTCAGGTCCTTGAGATGTTATCTTGAGATGTTATCTAGCTTCTCCCATATAACATCTCTGAAGGTCTTGAAAGATTTGTTTTCGGGTGAAGTAGATTTTCCAAATACCTTTAGATACACTGCCGACAAAACTCGTTCTGCCATATGGTGGCGACAAGCGAGCCATAATAATTTTTTCCAAAGAGGTCTTCCAGTACTTTACAAGCCCCTTTTATCCAGCCAGTATTGGATGAAGTAGTATCGAATACCATTCCGTAAACCTTATCCTGTAATTTCCATTCTTGGATTGTGCTTAAAACAGTACAAGCTTGTGTCGATCCAGTTGAGACACCGATATCGGGTATCGAGAGAAGTTTCTCAACATTCTCTCCCGATATAAGTATTGCTAATCGATCTTACTTTCCCCCTGAAACATTCAGTATCATTTTGCTGTCCCAGTGGACTACACAATATTGAGGTAGGTTGAACGACTCTTTAATAGTGTCAGCGGTAGCTTTCCTCGACTTCTTCGCAGCTCGCGCAGAAGTACTTTTCGATAATGACATCTCTTTTAAATCTAGCCCACATTCAGCTGCTACCACAGATGCAAATGTCGAGCGTTGTCCGAATGATAGTCCTAAACGATCAGCTGTATTAGATATTAATGTTGACTGTAGTAACTTAGGACGTTTTGATGGGCCTGGGCTAGGAGTAAAATCATCTTCACCATTACTTGAGTCCACTAACTCGCCTTCAGATGATTCAAGTTTGCGTGTCTCTTCTATTAATGCCTTTCGCTCTTTTTCTTTCAATTTTCTTCGTTCTTCACCTTTTATTCTAGCAGTCTTTTGATCAGTTTGGCTACATAAGCTTTATCGATCGGACCCAGAGAATATATTCTAGCACTTCGCTGATCTTCCAAAAAGCGAAGATCCTCATTCATCTGTTGTATAGTTCTCAATGTATCATTTTGGATCTCATTACGTACATTTTCAGTTGATATATCGAATAAGTTATCTAAACGAGACAGAAAAGATGTTTTTTGGGTTTCATAACATTTCTTCTTTATTTTTTACCCAACTTCTCATGCTCTTTTAACAAATCCCACATTTTTTGGGGTCCTTTTGCTTTCAAACGGATTTTGATGGTATGCCAGCCATAATCCACACCTTTTCTACCTTATCTAATACTCTCAAAATATTTTCTTCCTTTGACACATTGTTGCTTTTCATTTGATCCCTTCTCAAGAAGAAAAAGCGACTGAGAACTTCACTATTCGTTAGAAGTATGCTTCCGTCTCTTACGCATATGTCTTCCACTAATTTCCCCAATAAAGAATCATATTTTCTTAGGTCTGTTCTTATATTGGCTTACTGTTAGCCATGACTATTGACTAATTTTAATAAACTATGAAATTAAGCAAATCTATAATAGAATTCTGAAAGAGAAGCAAATTTATCATACATTTGTTATATTTGCATACTTTTTGTAGATAAAACCTGGAAATACTGGAAATAAATGTTCTAGAAATGAAAACAGAGGGAAATTTTCATAAGGTCCACTCAAATATCAGCACCGTATACAACTAAAATAGTCTAAAAGCGTTCACAATAAGAGGATACCGTTATTCTCTACATTTTGGTGGCAAAATTTTTGAAATACGATGATTAGTAGGAAACTATGACCAAAAATATCTCAAAAAATCCCATTTGTTGTGTGAATAGGGGGCTTATTTTTCAAATGGGGCGGGGACCCTAAATATTACCCGATTGTCTTTTTTTTTTTGGTTTATTCATGATTTTTGGTCAATTTGTCACAATATAAGAGGTAAGCACCGTAACTTTTCAAAAAAAGTCCAAAAGTGACACCCTGGTGTGCATCATTTATTTAGTTCACGCGTTTGTGAAATTCATCCCAAATATATATATATATATACACACACACACACACACACACACACACACACACACTAATATATATATATATATATATATATATATATATATTCGATATAACTGAAAATAGTCCCCTACAATAACTTTTACGAAATACACCGACCTAATATACATGGAACAAGAACCTTTCTGGGATAGTTAAATCCACTATAGTCCAAATAAGTAATGGTAAATGGAAAATTCCAGTCTGTGTATTCCGTAAAAGTTATCTCAGGGGACCATTCTGAGTTGTATGACATTAAAGAGACGTGTTAATGTCTTGGACGATCAAGGTTCTCGGATGAGCTTTATGTATTGGGTTTCAGCTAAAGTGTATTTAACTGCCACAGAAGGGTTCCTTGTTTCATGCACATTAGGTCTGTGTATTCCATATATATATATATATATATATATATATATATATATATACACAGTATATTACACAACCTCCGATAAATTACTGTAACAGCCGATTTTATGTATAACTCGGTTGCAAACAGAACGTGTCGTAGATCAAGATAGATTGTGCAAGTGTTCCTGATGTACTATCATTTATGCCTGGCCACACCAATGGCTTCTTTAAGTGCCGAGAGACAAATTGGAGTTAGACAAATAAATGAGAGGGTAACCATTGTCCAGGAGTACGACGTCCATCAATGGTTTACAGAAACAGGGCTAAGCTTAAGTCTCGCTCTCTCTAAGTGGGAGACTCTTGAATTTGCAGTAGCAACAACGGGTGATCACCGACGAAACACTTTCATTCTCTAAGGAACAAGTACACGGGGATAGACACAGGGATCTCCCACTGATATCCCTCGCCGGGGAGAGATTTTCTCTACTCTCGTGGTGGCACAAGACCACGAAGTATGAATGACTCAATACATCACTTGCTGTATAACATCTTTCACGGCGGAAGACCCAAGTTGAAACTCGGCGACATTCAAGAAGTTGGCAGACACATAAACATGACAGACATCCAGTTACAGAAAACATGATCACACATTTGCCTGCCTTGTTAATATGTCTAAGAATTAGAGTAAAAATATTTTGTAGAAACACATAATTTCGTAACGAAAAACAAAATTTAAGTGCATGGTATGGATTAGGTGAGTGTTTCTGCTGTCACGATTTCATTTTTTCTCTATCTCTTGGGTGGCTGGATGCACTTGACAGTTGAAGGTATGGTGTCGAAAATCTGATTTCTGTTCTTAATTCCTGTTACACTCCTTTCTTGTAGGAGCATTTATCACTTTCCCGGCGTCATGGCTTTGCGCGTATATGGGTGTAGACATGGAAAATTTAACCTTTACCTCTCTCTTAATCCTTTTGAAGCTAGCCTGAAGTGAGTCAGAGGTCATACCTTGGTAAACAGAGCTGTAAATAGTTTGCCTAAAAACAAAACCACATGTTCAGGGTTTATGTGACGGCGCTGCAGTCATTTAGCGTACAGATTGCTGCTACGTGGGATTGAGACCTTGACACTCAGTTGTTTAATTGTAATCGCGCTGTAAACATGGCCGTACCACTTTCGACTTGCACCAAAGAAGAGCAGCATGCTGTCGTCCGTTTTTTGTGGGCTGAGGGCGTAAAATGGGCTGAAATTCAAAGATTACACCAGTACACATTTGAAAACTTGTCGATTGATTTTTACAAACTAGTTAGTGATTCTATATAATTTGAGTGTGCTGATCTCAAAAATATAGTTAGTTTTTCCCTATCACGTATGGTTTTCTTACTACAGGGTGTGTCATAAATCCCCCATTTATCCCCAAATGTGAACCATCTTATCGAGACCAACATTGGATTGCACATGCTAAACCATAAATTTTGTTGTTATAGACTACAGTAACGCTTACATAATAATGTAGGGTAAATATATATAACAACCAGTCCCGTTCCCAGCAAAATACTCTCTCCCCTCCCATTAATGGGTGGTTAACATTTGGGACAGATGAGGTATTACAACACCCCTTGTAGCACGAAATCTTTAGGTGATAGAGTAAAACATAATTAAAGCAGAATTAAATAGCTCCTAGCTCTTGGACAAGCATATTGCTTGTTTATGAAAGAATAAAAAAATAACTGAAAGAAACAAAATATATTTACCTTCTTTACTTGCAAACATTTCAGGACTTATTCCAAAGACTTAAGACTACGAAGGTAGATCTGACTAATGACGACTAAACCGGTGCTTCTTTGATGTTTTCTTATGCTGTGCGTTAGGCTGATGTCCTTGCAAAATACCAAGGGACCATCTTCTTCGAAAAAAGGCACGAAGTCTTTCTCACGATTTCTGTACCAAGCGAAGTATGTGTCGGATGCCAATAAATTGTTCTCCTGCAATCTAGACCCCAAAAGTTCTGCAGAGTCCTTAGGCAGATTCAAATCCCTGACTAAGTCATTTAGTTCGGCTTGGGTTAATGGTTTAGGAGGATCTCGGTCAGCTGTTGGCTGTTCATAAACATCATCATTGTCTGGATTTGGAGCTGAATCAGAATCTGAATTGTATTGATCCAGACTCTCGGGTGGGCGGGGAATAGGAAATTCTGGACCATGGGGTACCGGCCTTATTGCAGATGGAAGACTTGGGTATTGAAGGCTCTCTTTATTCTTTGCATTATAACCTTTAACATTGCAAGAACAGAAGTAGCAGTCGTCGGTATGGTTTCTAGGCTCGCGCCATACCATAGGGATCCCAAATGGCAAACTTTTCTTTTTATCTTTGCTCCAATTCCTTAGTGCCGCAACACACGTAAGACAAACCTTGTGTGGAGCCCAACTTTTGTCTTGATCTCCTAATTTAATTCCAAAATAAGCATGATAAGCTCTCTTAATGAAGGTCGTTACATTTGTCCTTTGTTTTACAACAACATACCGACCACAAATATAACAAAATATGTCTGGACTATGGGTACTAAGGTGGAGTGAAAATATCATTTTTGGATTTTTAATTTACTTGAGTGTGGAAAAGTTGCCAATGGGCTTTAGAAACAAGCATGTGAAATTATAATACAATTGAAGCATTGCTTGATTGACCACCAGCGATTTTAATATATGGCATATTTCATGTTTTAACGATCGCTTTGCCCATCAGGAGTCATCCAAGATGCTGGTCTTTCATCCATGTTTATGCAAATAATTAACAGCTTAGTTTGCTGTAGACTGTGTTATTGCATACTTGAGGTTGACATTTAAGATTACAACATGTGTGGAATGTAAATTAATGGCAATTACAGAGGGTGGCCAAATTATTAGAGCTGATGTGAGTAAGTGAGATAAGAAAGAAGTTAGTTAACCATACATTGATTTAATGCTAGTTTCAGTGATGGTAGTGATTTGGTGCGATAACATATGCAGTCCGTGAGTCAGAGGGGATGGGAGATTGGGAGTGGGGGGAGAGTGAGTAATATGCAAAGCGCGGCTGCTCCGCCAAGCTCAGTGCACATGTGGCAGTGAGAATTGAAGGTTATTTGTGCTGTTATCATCATTTTTTCGTGAAACTTGATATTAAAAGTAAGTTAATTACATATTGATATCTGTTTATAGGTGTTTGACAAGTGAGTGTGACAGTATTAATTTGATATTTCTTTTTCTTGCAGAAATTCTTTAATAGTCTTACATTGCTTACAATTTATAATAATTGTTTTTTTTTTCAGAATGGAAATTATTACGAGGGAGAAGGCGGCATGTGTGATTTTTGGCGCGCCACGCGAGATACCCACAAATGTTCTTCCCACCTACGCTGATGTTATGAAGGCTTACATCCATACAAGACAACAGCTGACAACGAAGAATAACAAATATCCACCGTTCGCCGAAGTATCAAAAAAAGTTTGCGTTGATGTTGAACTTGTTTGGGAGAAAGCGTCTCTTCCGACCGTGACGCACGGACGAGTGATTGAAACGCTCAGACCGTACAACGAGAAATACAAGAAAATCTTGAAACCATACAAGGCTCGGAAGGACAACGACAACTACAAGCAACAACTTGAACAGTTCAGAGAAGACGCAGATAAACTCTTCGACATTAGCAAATGCAAATGTGTAGATTTCGTCATGAGCTGTAAGTGCGAAAGAGCGGACAAAGTACCACTCAAAGAAAGAAAGTTTCTAGAGGACCAGAGAGGAGTCAGAAAGATGATTATAGGAGGCATCGATTTGGTGGAAACAACAAAGCTACAGAAGAAAATATCCAGGAAAGTCTGTGAATCGAGAAGACACAGCATTCACCAAGAACAATCGAAGCAGCAATGCAATTCTGGAAGCTACAACGAGGAAGACAAGGACGACGACACCGACAGCGACGAAGAATACACCCTATCTAAGTCACACTGTAAACCTGATCTATCGACACTGGAGAGTAAACGTCAAAGAATGACGATGACTGTACGATTACCATGTTTGGCTAAAGCGTGCGATAGAACGGGCGTCTCAGATCGAGCAGCAGCCGTTATTGCCTCATCCGTGCTACAAGACATTGGAATTGTGTCTACAAATGACACCTCCAAAGTCATTGATCGTAGTAAAATTCGCCGAGAAAGAAGTAGAACTCGTCAAGAACTGACAAAACTAGACAGCAGTATGACAGACTTGCCTGGATTGTACTTCGACGGTCGAAAGGATAGAACGATGAAAAATGTACGAGACGCCGCAGGACATGGCCACCGGGACAGAGATACAGAAGAGCACGTCAGCATTATTTGTGAACCAGGTTCATCGTACTTTGGCCACGTGACGCCGTCAAGTGGATCAAGCAAAGCGATTTCCAAAGTAATCTTTGAATGCTTGGCTGCGCGAAGTGTGGATCTCGACAGTGTGAAAGTCGTCGGATGCGACGGAACCGCTGTCAACACTGGACATAATGGCGGAGTTATTCGGCAGCTTGAGGAATTACTACAAAAACCGCTGCAATGGCTCGTGTGCTTATTACATGCTAACGAGCTCCCCCTGCGACACCTGTTTCAGCATTTAGATGGAGCAACTACAGGACCTAAGTGCTTCTCAGGACCGATAGGGAAATCTCTCACAGCGTGCACGGAACTCCATATAACATCGTATGAACCTATATCTCCATTACAGCCACTGCCGCATGTTGACGTGAAGGACCTGAGCACTGACCAGCAGTACCTGTGGCAGATGTGTCAAGCTGTCAGTGAAGGACACTGTCCCTGTGATCTAGCATTGCGAAAACCGGGACCATTGAACCACTCGCGATGGTTGACAACTGCCAACAGAATCCTCCGCCTCTATGTTGGCCTCGATGCACCATCCAACAACATCAAAACTCTTGTCACATTCATCATCCGGGTCTACGCCCCAACATGGTTCGCCATCAAGACGCAGCCATCATGCAAAGATGGAGCCAAACATCTGCACGGGATGATGGTGAGAACACGGTACCTCAGCTCCTCTCTAAAGAAAGTCGTCGACCCGGTGATTCGGCGAAACGGCTTCTGCGGACACCCCGAGAACGTGCTATTAGCCATGATCACAGATGAGCGACCACATATAAGGGAACTCGGACTCAGAAGAATCATGAAGGCAAGATCACATGTGTCTGCAAACAAAATCCGCAGGTTTCGAGTGCCACCGCTCAACCTCGACGCGACCGAATACCAGGACATGGTCGATTGGCAGACTTTGACCGTGACGAAGCCTCCTGTTACGATGGATATGACGGACAACGAATTGAACGACATGATCTCTGCTCAAATTTCACCAAGTGTCCTCTTCCCTCGCTTCCCTTGTCACACACAGGCGGTGGGAAGATGCGTGAACCTAGTTACCGAAGCTTCAGCCGCTGTGTGTGGCGAGACGTCCCGCCATGGATTTATTCGGGCTCGCGTCGCTTCTCGGCAGCTTATGCCGAAACTTGAGTCTAAACGTGACTATCAATTCTGAATTAACCATGCATGCATAACTCAGACTCTATCGTTAGCATAATAGTGTGCCAAAATAACTAAAAATATATAGTCTGATGTTTACTCGTATTTTAGGTATTTTTGTGTAAAATCGTATATTATTGTAAACTTATAACGTCTGGTGGTCGATCAAAAGATTGTCTGATTTTAATAAACTTTTTTGCATATTGTTCTATTAGTCCATTGGCAACTTTTAAAACCTCAAGTAAGTTAAAATTCACAAAAAACATTTTTTGGGCCATTTTCACTCCACCCTAATGGGTACATCCTCTAGAAACCATTATTAAAATTTTAAAGACGTAATGTTAGAATTATCTATCTGAAGAATATGAAAAAAACGAAATTAATTAAAGATAAAAAAGGTAAAAAATTACAAAACGCCCCAAAATTGTTTTGCTAATAACTTCAAAACTGTGGGTGATAGGAAAAAACTGGTAGCATTTTTGAATTCAGCGCAGCGAACTGCTTCAGAATCACAACTCAAAAGAAAGAAATCGATTTTCATGCAGCCCGGTGTTATCTGTACAGTATGGTGATCAAGTTTTTCCACAGCAAAGCGTGTACAAATGGATTGAAATGTTCAAAAATGGCCGAACAAGTGTCGCCGACGCAAAACATTCAGGGCGGCCTTCCGCATCGACCACTAAGTCGACACTTGTTCGGCCATTTTTTAACATTTCGATCTATTTGTACACGCTCCACTGTAGCAAAACTTGATTACCATAGTACGGCCATGTTTACAGCGCGATTACAACTAAACAACTGAGTGTCAAGGTCTCAATACCACGAAGCAGCGATCTGTACGCTGTGACTGCAGCGCCGCCAACGGTCAGCAGTGTAGCCAATTTTGGAAAAAAAGACAGACAAATCACAGATACGTTTTGATTTACCCTTGTAATTTTTCTATCCAGTTTTCTACTACTGCTAGAATAATTAAAAAATGCACTGGTTTAATAATAGGAACCTCTCCCAATGGACCGAAAGGTATTTGAGGTTTCCTCTTGTCTTCGTAACACTCTCTCTCTCTCTCTCTCTCTCTCTCTCTCTCTCTCTCTCTCTCTCTCTCTCCAACATCCATTTTTGCTGTCCCCGAGAATGCAGTATTTTATTTTACAATACCACTGTAAGTCTTCTTGCCCCACTTCCTCCTAGGCCTTTCCGCCCGACGCACATGGCGTATCCAGGAATTGCACTGAATCTAATATTGTTATTTCTTTCACATTCATTCTACCTTGGGATGCAATATAGGTGAAATGAAGTTGCATTAAGAAATGACTGTATACCTCTACAGAATTTACTGGTCTCCAAATGTACTCAATTTGATTGATTTAAGTGTAATATATCTTCTTGACTTTTAAAGTTGAATTCAAATATTTCTCGTTACATCCATTGTATGTTACTTGTAGATTTATAACTGCCACAACAAACAAATAAATAAATAATAAATAAATTAATTAATTAATTAACGTAGAAATGTGAACATGTTATTTTAATTTTTTCTGAAACGTACATCCATCCTCTGCAGTGAAGATTCTATATTTATTATAAATGAAGGCTGTATCTAATTAACTTAATTTGCATATAAAGAAAATAATGTTATATTCAGAGTATATTATTATTAGGAATATATACACAGTATATATATATAAAATGTAAAAAATTAGATAATGTTTTAGATCTGGATAATGAATCTCAAGAACTGAATATAAACTGCTATTTATATGTAAAAATCTAATGATATGTAACACCCACTATAAACCACAATTCAAATTTACTGTAAAAACATTAAAATACATCTCATATATCCATGCCATCGAAGACGAATGTCACAAGACAGGGAAACTGTATAAAACTGTATAAAACATTCAAATCAATTGAAATTTTATGCAAATCTGTCTTCATGAAAACTTTTCGTCAAAGACTGAGCCAAAATTTAACGCTTTCTTTCATCTCATTTCTCTTGTTCTGCAATTTACTGTATATCGATCATTCCAGATCTCATAATATACAGTAGGTCTTCATCACGACCTGCTTAGTGTGAGATAAGTCTTTGCCCAACCAGAATTACATTATTTAATTATGTTAATTAATTAATTACATTAATGTACTTTGAAGTGAATAGGGAATATTTTGAGCATTCATGATATGGTTCCATAAATAAATGGAGATTGTAGACACCAATCGACTAGGGAAATACTCCGGTGGGGGGTGGGGTCGTTAGACAGGAGACAGGGAGTGCTGGAACTCCCGTTTCTCCTGTCACTGTCTTCCTCAGCTGATCATTTTTCGTGTCTCATCTACCCGATGAGCAGTCCAGCATGCTCTCAAATACACACTTCTCCCTCTATTTCTCACTACACATATAGTCATATATGCATCTTACACACTACACAATCTTTTCAAAATTAATAAAAGTGTCAATGTATTTCCCATCGGGTGACGAGTTTTAATGTATTTCTCATTGTGTAGAGACCTTCCGGACATCCTAGTGTGCTGTTGGGATTGCAAAATTGGGGGTTAATTAATATGATTTATAAGAGAATTTTTGTAATATAAACGAAAACCATAAGTTAGGTTTAATAAAATTAGAAAATTTTACGTAAGCCTGAAATGAATTTAAATAAGTATGTGACTTCTGACAGGAAAACACTCAAACAAGTTTAAACACGTTCATACGAGTTTAGGAACAAATTATTGCTCCACAAATAATAAGTTTAGCAGTCGCGTGATATAACGCATCTTTTTCGTCCAGTCATGTCATTGAAAATCGTTTAGTTTTTATATCGCTGTTGGAATCGCAAAATTGGGGGTTTATTAATAAATAGAAAATAAAATTTATTATACTTAATTCGAAAACATAAATTTGATTTAATAGATAGATTATAAAGTTAGGAAATAGGCCTCAGATGAATTTACAGGAGTAGTTATTTTTGGCACGAAACCAGAAGAGCAGGTTTCGTTGCGTTCGTACTTGTAATCGTGTTCAACCAATTAGGCACAGGTATGGTCGTCACATGATGCCCACCTCTCATATCTTCTAGTCGTACATAACTAAGCAGTATAATTGTAGAAGAACACTAGAAGTATATAATTAAGTAATTTAATTATCTAAAATAGGCTAAATAAGTTAGTAATAACTAATATAAAACAGGTAGGAAATTATAAAAACTATTAAAATAATGTACTAATGACTGTTTCTTAAGTTTTAGGTTCGGTAATAAATAAATGACAGATCATGTGTAAAGCGTGAGTGAAACAATAAAATCTTTCTTCTCGAAGAGAGAGAGAGAGAGAGAGAGAGAGAGAGAGAGAGAGAGAGAGAGGATTCAGGCAGTCGAGGATTGAGTCAGCGAGGGTGAAAAAGAACTTGTCATAAAGGGAAGTCGTAGCAGTCCACCAGAAATGCATTTTTTCCTTCTTAGTCACTTTAATTGTTTACATCAGGCCCGTGGAAATAGGGCCTATTTTCAAAATTAGCTTAATTTAGTAAAT
This sequence comes from Bathynomus jamesi, assembly GCA_023014485.1. Lineage (NCBI taxonomy): Eukaryota > Metazoa > Arthropoda > Malacostraca > Isopoda > Cirolanidae > Bathynomus > Bathynomus jamesi. The sequence goes on from JAJOZX010012451.1 coordinate 45,095, forward strand.
CCATTACTTTCCCACATCTAGGCCAACGATAAATTCAAATTCAAAACTTTATTCAAATACAAGTTACAGAGTTTTACAACTTTCAGATATTTGTTATGACCAGCGTTGCCATTCATGAAAAACAAAATTTTCAAGACATGCATGACATTTTTTTCGATGAATAAAGTTTTTTCAAGGTACTGCTAATCTGCTACTGTATGATTATTTTCATTAGAACTTTAAATTAAAATAAAAACAGGCTGCAATATACATTTATACTGATTGTTTTGTCGAGTCAATTTTCCAAGATCTAGTAAAAATTTTCAAGGAGTGGCAACGCTGGTTATGACATTAATATATTCACAGTACTCTCATTTGAATATGCCCTTGGAAGCATGGAGGCTTTTCAGGCAAAATTAATGGCATTTAGCTTATTTATTACATAAAAATAGTGAAAGTAGCAAGTAATTACCGGTGAACTCTGGAACAATCTTCCTCAATCCATCTTTCCTCCTGTCTATGATCTCCAATCTTTCAAACGCAGAGTATCTAGGCATCTCCAAAAACTCTGGACCTTGATTTTGGCTCTCTTCTTCTCCTATTGGAGAGGGGGCGCGCTTTCGCGGGCATTCGCCCTTGGTCTCTCCTTCCTGCATAAAAAAATACATTGCAGAAAACCGCTCCTCCATTTCCGTTCAAGTATCGTACATTTAAGGTTATCTTCACCGTTGATTATTAAAATTTATATACAGTATACTGTAGTACCGGATTTTAGGCCTCCTAGGGTAAAAATATTTTCGGCAATAGAAGTTGAGTCGAGAAGTAGAGTCGAGAGCAGTCCATCAAAAGTAATTTTTGCCCTCCCTTGTCATTTTTATTTTAATGGTTCAATCGAGCTCGTAGGAAATGCGGCCCACTTTTAAAATGAACTTGCGGCAGTAAAGTAACTAAAAATTTTCTCTTGGGGTCTGGTAGAAAGAATTTTTACCTAAGCCCTAACCCAATCTTGTCCAGTTTAAATCCAGGACATATTATTTGGATCAGACTTCAGCTAATTAACTAACTTATCGCTATGCCTATTTTGACTCAATCAAAACCTATTCCCTTTTATTAATTGTATAACGTAAGTGTAATTTAATTTAACCCGTGCGAAACAAAAGATTAAAAGTATAAAACTTAGTTGTGTTTCATAATAACAGGGGAAGTCTTATATTTGTGGTTTAAAGGTAAAAACTTCTTGGTGTTTTACAACAGTTTAAGGTATATTTTGAAATTATAACGATAGACACTGCTAGTTTCTCATTTGAAGTTAAGTGAAAAACTAATACGAAGATAAAAGATGTAACTTGCCACGCCACCACATAAACTGTAATATCCGTTAATTTTTGAAAAGGTTGTAAATGTCCGCGCTACTGTATCAAGTGTAACATCCATATTGTCGTGCATTACTGTCGTCAACAATGGAAGGGTCACTCACTAGCCACCAACTCCAAGAGGTCACCAGGGAAAGGACGTGATCCCAGAAAAAAAACTTCACCCTTCATTGGCGACAGCGGTGAGATTCGAGCGGTAACTACGACAGCCTTCGTTGGACCAGATTTCAGCTGAGTAACTAATCCTTCCATAGTTTCAAAATGTAGGCTTCAGAAAATAATCTTGTTTGGTGAACTTATATAATTTTTTAAGTGATCGGGATTTTCGACGTAGGCATAACTGTAAATATGGGTACATTTTCGTTACCTAATTGTGAATATTGCAAAATTTCTTCGTATATTAAGTTGCTATACGGGTAATTTTAGTTTTACGATAGGCCTATGTAAATAATGCTATAGATTGTAAGGTAACTTTGTTAGTTTTACCTCTTGTTAATTGTGTGAATTGTTAGATTTATGGTTGTAAAAATGTATTGGTTGAAAAAACTTAGATAGGCTAAGGTTTGTTGCTTTTAAGAGGCCCAGTTGTTTATGGTTATTGCTGTTAGTTAGTTACAGTTCGGCTTGTTTCTGTCCGATAGTTAAACACAATTCAGGTAAGCGGCCTTGTTTCTGTGGAATTTAGGGTGGAATTGCTCTCATACAAGAATCAAGTCTTTGCAAGGAGGCTTACAGGGTTCGTTGCGAAGGAATACCCAACTGACTTGGTTTGTTTCGATGGGCAATGTTAGATTGTCAATTTGTTGTTTGTGACCCTCCGATTAACGTCAGTTCCTGTTGGACCACTACGTATCCGAGATCGCAAAAACAATTGATATTCAGCCGTATACAGCCAGTTATAAATACCCAGAAGATTACTGTAAAAGGTTTCACTTGAGTCGGTAACATTGGATGAATGCTCTGCACAGAACGATTCTCACATGTACTTGTGTGCTGAAGGCTTCGAAGCGAAGCAAATACCTGCAACGTGTGATTGTAAAGTGGTTGAAAAATAAGATAATCAATAGTTGAAATGGGCATATTAAAAAAACTTGTAAAATGTGTGAAAATAGGAAAATTTCAGATTATCAAAATGTGTTTTTTATTAATATCGTCCTTGCGTTGTTGTTTGTCATTAAATATTTGTCCATTGGTTTCGTCCGTCGTCAGTTTTGTTAATTGTTTTATTCTTGTGTTGCTTGCTAATTGTGTTGCTAATTTAAACAACGTACGTGACTCTTGGTGTATATATATATATATAATATATATATATATATATACAGGGCGTCCCAAAAAAATGTATACACACTTTAAATACTTATAAAGGCAGTGTTTATTAAAATACATTTCATTTTCAAAATGTAATAGAATCTACAGACATTATTTAATTGTTTTGTCAACGCCTGTTTTCAAACTGACGTCCGTTCTGGTCCAGGCACTGCTGATAACGCGAAGCAATGGAATCGCAAACATCACGAAACATTTCGTTTGGTATTTGTGTGCATTCTCGTTCAATGGCTGCTCTCAATTCAGCGACTGTTGCAGGTTTTATAGCGTAGACTTTGTCTTTTAAGTATCCCCATAAAAAAAAGTCTAGTGGTGTGAGGTCTGGTGAACGCGGAGGGTATTCTACGAAACCCCTTCGTCCAATCCACATCCACATCGTGCCAAGTACCACTCGCAATACTCCACTCTTCGGTCCGGATCATCATCTTCATTAATAGCATGGACTAATCTTGGAATGTAACTTTTCCATTGACAGCGCTTCAAAATGCGTTGGACAGACGATTCTGAAATTCCTACCTCACGACTCGCTTGCCGCACAGATTTTCTTGGACTTTGGTGATACGTTTCCAGTACTCTTTCTTGCTTTGTGGGGCTTGTCGATGTCCGTGGTCTTCCGGAACGCTTCTTGTGGACATTCTGAACAGTTCCATCGGCTTCAAACTTATCTCTAATTCGAGTGATGGTAAGTCGCGTTGGTGGATCTGTTTGAAACTCCCTCCTAAACTGTCTTTGCACTTCAACTGCGTTTTCACACTTCCAGTAGCATTTTAGAATGAATTTCCTTTGTTCAAAGCTTAGTCTGACTGCCATTATTAATTCTAATGGGTTTAACTTGGAAAGAAAGAAACATCAATTGAGCTATCAGCTGTTAAAGTGTGTATACATTTTTTTGGGACGCTCTTTATATATATATATATATATATATATATATATATATATATATATATATATATATATATATATATATAATCGAAATTCTCCTACATAGGGCAGAAACCAATGCCCTGAGAGGGCACCCTCGCAAATCGTGAATATGTGCATTTAACTGCAATGACCACGCAGTATATAAATGAATAGAAACATAATATATTTTTTTGGTGTGTATCTAGTGTGTGTTCGTACGTTCGTTTGGTGTGCGTGCGCGGCTGACCGTTAGATGTCTGCCCAATCACTGCGCTCCATCCATTTCGAATTTGAATTACTTTGCTACCGGAATGGCTTCGTGTAACACGTGCTCGTTCGATTATTACCGCTGTATTGTCGCTTTCTACGAAAATTTAGAAAAAAGTGTTGAGTTCTGCGTGCTCACGGTGTTCTACCGACAGTAGTGAAGTGTCCACATTGTAAAACGGAGTGTACATATCGTCAAGACCAGAAACTGTGGCGTTGTGAAAAAGTTCTGTTAGGTTAGGATAGGCTAGGTTAGGTTACGTTAGGTTAGGTTACGTTAGATTAGGTTAGGTTTGGTTACGTTACCTTAGGATAGGTTAGGTTAAGTTAAGTTAGGATAGGTTAGGAAGGTTAGGTCAATTTTGAAGGTAAAATTTTTTTTCCTATGGTTTTTGATGTGTTTTGAACGAATATGACCTTCAAAACCTTCGGAAATGACTTGTTTTCTGTGATTTCCCGCACGCGAGAACTCCCGGTTCCCACCAGGGTCCCGCCAGGGGAGGGTAGTTATCTCAAAAACGAGTCATTTCCGACGGTTTTGAAGGTCAGATTCGTTCAAAACACATCAAAAACCATACGAAAAACAAATTTCACCTCCAAAGGGAGACGGGTGTAATACTATAAATTTACCAAGTTTTTCTCTTTTACGCAACTATTTTGTTTTAATACAAATCTATCTTTAATATACATTTTTATCCTTAAACTATAACATCCCCGGGTTTGTTACCCGGTGCTGGCAGATGATGCTTAGCACATCCAGCTAATCTCCCTTTTGAGCCCAGTTAGGATAGTTGCTTTGTGTTTATTATTTGATCCAGGTTCCCTCTCCTGCATTTTCTCTTATTGTAGCTCCCTCTTCCTATATATATATATATATATATATATATATATATATATATTACTTCTTACTTCAGCTCCCATGTAGGCTAGTTAGCCTGTCAGTGGAGCCAGCCTCCTTCGACACTCCGCCCTGTCCAGCAGCACTCCCGTTTCCCCGAGCTCTTGCATGCTGGGCAAATCGTACCTTTGCAAGCTCTCCTCCACTTCGTCCCTCCATCTCCTTCTCAGTCTCCCCCGCTGTCTTTTGCCATTCCCTGGTCTACACTCCCAGCACCTCCTCGCAGTTCTCCCCTCCTCCATTCTCTCCAAGTGACCCAACCATCTCAATTTGACAGCGTCGATTTTTCTCAAAATCGGCGTTACTCCCACATTGGCTCTTATTTCTTCATTTCTTATCCTATCTCTTCGCGTCTTTCCCAGAGTAGTCCTCAGCAGTCTCATTTCTGCCGGCTGAATTCTACTTCGATCCGCCATGCGCATTTTCCAGTGTTCCGACCCATAAATCAGTATTGGTGTTAAAACTGTTTCGAAGATTATTTTCTTAGTCCCAAGGGGCATATGTTCATCTCTCAGTACCGGGTATAACATTTCGACGTTTTTACTAAACTTTGCAATTCTTTCAGTTATTTCTTGCATATTACCACTTTCTTTAGTAAACATACTCCCTAAATATTTAAATTTTTCAACATTTTTTATTTCCTTATCTCCTATTTGAACTCCAAATTCTCCTTCTTCTCTTTGACATACACTTAATATTTCTGTCTTTTCTACATTCATTTCCATTCCCCCCTCCTTTACACATTCATTCCAATCAATTAAAGCTTGTTCTATATCTTCTCTCTCTCTATCGTCCAGAATGCTATGTCATCCGCATATGCCATTATTCCATTATTATTATTCATTTCATGACGTCGCTTGAAACTTGCAATGACTGTGTCCATGTAGGCTATAAATAGGAGTGGTGCTATAACACTCTCTTGCTTCACCCCTGTTCTAACTTCAAACCACTCATCATTTTTGTGTCCAGTCCTTACTTTGCATTCGCTAACTTGATACAAACTTTTCAAAGCCCTAAGAAGTGTCCCCCTTACCCCATAAATCTCCTCCAAACATCTCCACATTCTTCATCTGGGCACTGTATCGAATGCTTTTTTAAGATCTATGAATATTACATAGCTGATAGTATTAAATTCCCATGCCTTTTCTATAACAGAACTGAGGCCAAAAATAAGATCTACTGTACTTCTATCTTTTCGATAACCATGCTGTTCCTCTCCCAACCTTGCTTCAGTTACACTGGGTAACAAAATTTGAAAAAACTGTTTATTGTGATTTTTCTGTCGTTTCTTAATGATTTCGGGGCGCTGATTCCAAAAATGATATTGGTTTTGCTCTATCATCAACCGTTTCAAAAATATAGGTTATCACACTTTACATATGGCAAAGTATATAAAGGCTAACAAATATTTTCTGAAAATAAAAACACTATTGGAAATTAATGTTTATTGAGCCAAAATTGTTTGACAAACCCAAAATGGTGCAAAGGATATAATATATATCATGAGGAAAACCGATAAGAGAATAACAAGCCTCGTTATGCAGTGTGCGTTCCTTAAAAATGCACTGAAGAACGCGACTTCCGCGTATGAACATTCTTATCCTTTCTGATCAGCGACCATACGTAGTCTCCCATCATGGAAGCATCCCAATGGCACTGGTACCTTTTCTCCATCGTTTGAATATCTTGATGGAATCTTTCGCCATGTTCTTCACTCACATCGCCCAGGTTATCACGAAAAAAGTCTAGATGCGAATGCAGATAGTGTAATTTTAAAGACATACGGCACCCCATTTTGCCATGGCACTTAATCAAGTTTGACACTAACTCCTTATAGTTTGATGCTTTATGGTTGCCTAAAAACCCACGAACCACATCACGGAAAGCACACCAAGCCTCTTTTTCGATCGGAGTCATCTTGGCTTCAAGGTTCTTTGAATTCAACAGCGCCTTGACTTGTGGTCCTACAAAGATGCCAGCCTTGACTTTGGCCTCAGAGAGTTTAGGGAACATGACCCGAATCTGGTGGAAAACTTCCCCTCCAAAATCTAACGCAGTTACAAACTGCTTAATTAGACCCAACTTAATATGGAGAGGTGGTAGCAGAACTATGTCAGGCTTCACAAAAGGTTCCCTGAGTACATTGTACTTTCCTGGTTGCAGTCCTTCACGTGGAGGCCACTGAACTGTTTTATAGTGCTCAGTTGAAGCCCTGCTACACAGGCAAAGAAAACATGAATATTTAGTAAACCCTCCTTGTAAACCTAACAGGAAACCAATCATTTTGAAATCACCACACACGTCCCAGTTATATTGTTCATAGTCCTCTTTCATTTGAACAGAATGTGCAACTGGTATAGATGGATATTTGTTCCCATTGTGGAGTAGAACAGCTTTTAAACTCCGAGTTGAACTGTCAATAAACAGGCGCCACTCTGAGGGTATATGTGTTAACCCAATAGCTGTGAATAGACCATTAACCTCGCTGCAATAACAGAGAGAGCTATTGACATCGTAGAACCTTGCAAACTCTTCATGCCGCTTTCGGTATACAGTGCTCTTGCAGTCTTCTCCAAGCAAATTCCACTCTTTGAGTCTGGAGGTCAGAAGCTCAGACCCTGATTTCGTCAGACCCAAATTTCTAATTAAGTCTTCCAATTCCCTCTGATTTGAAAAGTGAGGGTTTGTACTGAAAGTTACTGTATATTCTTCATCATGACTGTCCTCACCAGCCGACATCTCAGATGAGCTAGCTACATCCTCATTTTCAACCTGCAAAGCAAAGAAACAAAATATAGGCATAGCTATATATGTAGAAAAGCATCAGCACTAAGAAAAATCGACACATAATGACCCACTAGGGCGGGTCGTACTCAGGTGACAACATGAATCTGAAGGAAATCCTACCATCAGGGGTGTCTAAATTATGTGTTTTTACATGGGGAATTCAAATATGAGCTTCCTTTTTGGATAGGATAACTCTAACCTACATCATTTTGTATTTCTAAATTGCCAATTTTACCCTTTTGAACCCCTTAATAATATATTAAAAGATATAAGGTAAATCATTTATATTGACAAGGCCAAATCAACTTTACATATATTTATTAATAGGTGAACTGCATGTATATCACTGGATATAATTACAAAGATCATTCTCCTGACATCTTGAACTTTGCCAGGTTGCACAAATCCTGCTTTGACTCAGACTTGGACATCAGCTTCCTGCTGGTCTCCTGAGCCCTGATCCCTCTTTTCCTGTGAGAAGTACTTAGCAGAAGCCTCAATCACCATTTTAACAACCCTCTCAATGCTTTGTGTGTGGCAAGGCCAGTTGCGCACCTCCATGGGGGTGTTGATGAAGTTTTTCACCTCTGAGGTGCTTAGAGAGCAGGTGAGAGGTGGCTCTGACACACCTTCTGACCAGCTGATCCAGTCACCGATGCTGGAAGCATCACAATTGATGTCAGGTGTCCTTCTGCTCCTAACAGAGGAGTCCCCCAGCTGAGTGTCCGGGTCCCCCTCTCCCCTGATGGCCAGGATTCTCTCCACCCCTTCAATCCTCTCCTTCTGATCCTCAGAGCAGAGTAGTGTTTGGAGGATGACTTCACTGTGGGCATACCAAGCAGATCTTCTCACAGTTGGCATCACAATATCCAGCACCTCCTTTCTCTGGGACTTGAGGCAGTCCAGCTGAAAGAGGATGTGCCTAGGCCCTTCGATCCAGGAGTGCTTGACCTTCACGTTGAACCAACATGGGTAATACACTCCAATGATGAATTCCACAATGAATTGCAGAATCTTCAGGTTCTTTCCTTTAAGTCCGTGCTTTGACATCCAGAGCCTGAGAAGTCTGTTCGCTGTGGTGAGCCAGCGGCTGTGGTTTACTGGTCCTATCTCTAACAGAGCCAGCCCTGCAGGAAGTACTCCATCCCTGACTGCACAGACAATTTTATAGCCATAGTATTGATCAGTTGAGAGATCTTGAATGACCTTGTCAGGAAGCTTGATCAGTGGAGGGCCAACAGAGATTCGGGTGAAGTTTGGATTGATATCAAAGTCTGTAGCAGAATCAAGGAGCTTTCCTATTGGCCCGGATAATTTTTTGTCTGACAGAGTAGGGCCATCAAGGTCAACAATGAGATGGCGCAGGGGAAGTTCAACAGTGTGCAGGTTGCACACCAACCAGACCAGCTTTCTCCCCAGGTGCAGCTCCAGCTTCCGCATTACTCCAGCTTTCACACCAGTGTTGACATTTGTTGAGTCTCCTCCAATGGCCAACAAGGTCTTATCATAACCCCTCTCTTTCAGCCAGGCAAACAGGACCTTAGCAATCTTCTCCGCATGTGACTCCTCTTTAGTTGCTTTCTCTGGGGTAAAGTGGAACAGATAGTAGCTGCCAGGCTCACTAACAACACTATAGTGTTCTTCCTTGATCTTTGCGGAAAAGATTGGTCACTGCCCTCAGCTTCCATCATCACATTGGTCAGGTCAATTTTGCTCAATGTATCACTATAATATGCGTAGAAATAGCTTTTCTAAAATATAACAGAATAATACTCACATGTGAACAGTAACAAAAAAAATATCAGTAGATAATCACTAAATCTATCCCCTCACTGCAAGCCGAGGTGGTAAAATAGCTTCGTAAATCATGAGTCACTTCAAATATTTCACAAAACGTTTTAGAATGTTCTGAAACGTTACATTCTAGCCTCTGAGAAAGGTGGCTCAGAAAATGGCCTTATGCGCGCCAGAAAACCGTCAAAATATTTCATATACCAAACTGTATGATAATTACAATTAAGTGGAATGGCACACCATTTTATTTGAGTATTTAAATATTATTATTATTATATGAATTACATTATATGTGTTTATATGAATTAGTTAGAACAATGCTCTATGAGAGATAACGTGAGCAGCCATGATAGAAAACGTGAGAAGACATATTCTGGGGTAACTACAATAGTAAAATAATCAACAATTTAATAATAATCAACTGCAAAATGATGTAGGCTAGAGTTATCAGAATTAAATATTTTCTTCAGAATTGTGTTCTATACACCAAAATATATCATTTGAACACCCCTCTCCATTGATTTAAAAAAATGCATAGTATGACCCGCCCTAATTGACCCACTCTGTAAATACAGAAGGTAAAGTAATGGATAGATACCTGTTTGGTGGACGTGGTATTGGAAGACCTTCGCCATGTGGTACAGGAGCTATGGACGACGCTATGCTTGGATACTGAAGAGTCTGCCTTCCTTTAACTTTCCTGTACTTAGAAACATCTACCATGCAGTAGTAGCAATCGTCGTGGTGGCTCTTTGGTTCTCTCCATATTCTGGGTACCGCAAAGAGCATTGCCTTGCGTACTCCCCGCAGCCACCCTTCAAGTGTGGAGCGGCAGCTTCCACAGATCACATGGGGTGCTCAGGGCTTATCTTGGTCACCCATAGGCATGCCAAAATAAAGCCGATACGCGATCCAGAACTTGGTGCCTTTCACAATCTTGTGCGATACTTGCTTGGGGCCTATGTAATACCCACAAACGTAGCAAAATATATCCGGCGAGTGTTTACAAGCTCTAGTTGCCATTCTCTTTACCAAACTGTACTACATTAATCATAACCTGCAGATATAGAGAGAAGAGTTATTAAATCTGCAACAGATTACAGATTCCAGAAAAAAGATGTATTCACAACACTGAAATAATGTTCGCAATAAAAAGGATCGATAACACTCAAATCGTCAGCACAGAGAAGCACAGAAACACAGTACCTCAGTGCTGGTAACCATCAGACAAACAACCTGTTTTCTTTGTGTGCACACACTTACTGACTTCTCAGACTCTGCGCTCTTCTTTATATAGCACAGTGGAAGTTTCGGGCAATTTCTAGAGCAAGAAACTGTCAACGAACATTCGGATTGTTCTCAACAAATCTGATATTGCTGCGCCCATAATAACATTATACTGGTAAAACATGAAAAATGGATTATCTCTGAAACCATTGATGATACACACAAACTAAGGCCAGATTTGGACTCAGCGCCCACAAATGCATATAAAAACAAAAAATTCTAAATAAACAGAATCAGTGTTACACAGTGTTATTTGTCTTTCTCTTTTTTCTATTATTCTTTCATAAAGTTTTGTTATATGATTAATAAGCGATATTCCCCTATAATTCTCACGTCTGCCTGAGTTACCCTTTCCTTTATATATTGGAACGATGATTGTTTTTCCCCAGTCACTGGGGACTTGACCTTCTCTCCAATATTTATTTAACCGGTTTCGAATTTTTTCTTTCATGGCTTCGCCTACCTCCTTTATAAGTTCAATCGGAAACTCATCCACTCCAGTTGACTTTCAATTCTTCATTTTATTAACAGCCTCTTCCATTTCTTCTCTGGTAATAATTACCTGTTCTGCTAATTCCTGGTATATTCCATCCCCTTCCTCCACTTCTTCTTCTGGATCTCCATTCAATAGATCTTTAAAATAAACTTACCATCGTCTATTAATTGTTCCAAGTTCCACTATCACATTTCCCGCTTCATTTTTAATACTCTATACTTTTTCTTTTCATTCCTATAAGATTTTGCAAGGCTATAAATCAGTTTTTTGTTTCCTTTCTCATCTCTCAACTTTTCTCCCAACTCCCTCATTGCCATTTGTTTTGCCCTTTTCTTCTCCCTCTCAGACTCATTTCCTGCTTGCACATATTCCCGTCTTGATTCCTGTGTACGTTGCCTCAACCACTTCCTATGTTTTATAGTTTTCTGTTTTACTGCGCCTCTCACTATATCTGTCCACCATGGTGTATGTCTTCTTCTTCCTCCCCCCACCCACTCAGTACCCAAAATCCCCTCCACAACCCTCTTAGCACAATCCCTCACGGTTTCCCATTCATTGTTTTCTTCTGTCTCAGCTATATTTCTTTCAAGTTCCTCTCTGAATCTGACTCTAATTTTCTCATCCTGCAGTTTCTTTGTCTTAATTACCTTCTTCTTCTGCTCTTTTGTTGCTACTATTTTCTGCATTTTCAAATCTGCTATCAGTAATCTGTGGTCGGAGTCTAACGTAACCCCTGGTATCACCTTGACGTTTCCAACAATTCTCTATCGGTAGGCTGACCATACGTACCGTTTTGAACGGGACAGTACCGTTTTGTATGGGTTTTTGTATGGGTTCTGTCACTGAAGAATAATTGTAAGCTCAATATGTTTATGTACTTACTTTTTCATGAATACAGAATATTACATAACCCCCGTCCCTTTTTTGCCATCCCAATGTCCCGTTTTTGTCTCAAGGAAATATGGTCAGCCTACTTATCGGAGCATATAAAGTAGTGATGGGACGATGCATCGCAATCGCAATCGCAATCGCGATACAATCGCACATTTTTTACAATCGCAATCGCAATTGCAATCGCATTTAATGAGTGCGATTGTTGCGATTGTGAACAAAAGATTTATATCTCTACAAAAGTTGCTATGAAAGCTGCTCTTTCATGCGTACTTAAAGGAAAGTTTAGCTAACAACAATACGGAATAATAAATAAATAATAAATAAGTCAAAAACAGAAATGAAAACGGGTTGCGAATTAGTTGAAAACAGAATAAAAAATTGGTTTAATAATAACAATAAGTACACTCTTTATTTGCTCTATGTAAAATTGGAATGTTAAAAAATCAAGTAACCCTATGGTAGGTAACGCGTTTAGGTATATTTAAAGCATAAATGAGCGTTATGTGAGGCTAAAGCTAAAACATCGCAATCGCAATCGCAATCGCGCGACTTTCAAATTCTGACAATCGCAATCGCAATCGCAACAGCGATTGTATGAAATATGACAATCGTCCCATCACTAATATAAAGTAATTTATGATGGATTTTTGGTCAAAGTTTCCTGTCACTTGGTTCCACCTGTATCTCGTAAACTTATGGGTCTCCTGGTGTTTGAAAAATCCGTTCATGATCTTTAGTTCGTTCCTCACGCAGAAATCTATTAGTTTCTCTCCCTCTGCATTTCGGTTCTGTTCTCCGAAAGGTCCACTTACCTGCTCCACTCCCTCCCTCTCCATTCCCATACCATTGAAATCTCCCATAAGCAGCACCACCTCCTCTCCTCCCACTTCATACTTGTCATCTAATAGTTCCATGAAGTTGGTCTTCTCTTCACTATGTTTTATTCCTAATTCTCAACTTACATTTCATTAGTCTTTCGCTTATTAATTCTACAGTCTGTATGTTTGGGGACAATCTCGGCCCAATAATCATTGCCACTCCGTGCATCCTCCTCCGACCTTCCTCCACTCCGCTGTACTGAGCACATATCCATCCCCCAAGTCCCTTCCCAGTTTTCCAACCATATGCCTTGTTTCTGCCATTCCCAAGATGTCGATTTTCCTTTCTCTCATAATGTCCAGAATTTCATCTTCTTTCCCCCTATAAGTTGCAAGTTAATCATTCCGCATCTAATCCTGAGTGCGTCCATTTTTCATGTCCAGTTTCGTTTCCTTGTCCGTGATCTGTTTATCAATCCTGGTTCCGAGGCTGGTTCTTGAGTTTCTCGAGCAATAAGGTTTTACACCATGGGCTTGCTAGGCCTGTCGTGGCAACTCTCCTCTTTTATCCGGGCTTGGGACCGGCATTGGATTCCAGATGTCATAATGTTATAATGTTTCAGACCAACAAAGACCCTAGGATCCACTCATGGCTGGTCTACCTAACTGTGTTCGTTGTTATTGTTGTTGTTGTTTAGCCGATCAGCCCACCCTGATCGAGCAAGCCGGCGGCGGCACGCAGGTAACCGATCGCCCTCTCCGGAGTGGACCAGAGGTTCAGCGCACTAGTGATGTTGTGTTGTGTTCGTTGTTGTGCTAGAGCGGTACAGTCTGTCATAATGTGTTCAATTGTTTGTGGTGTGTCCTAGCACAGGTGGCAGGTGTCGTCTATGGAGTTGTCTAGTCTATGTATATATGTCCGTAAGTTGGGGTGATGTCCACATCGGAATCGTGCTAAGTTAACTCGATCCGATCTGCTCAGGCTGATCTCTGACCTGTTAATGGGTGGCGGCTTCGCACCTAGGACCGCATTCGGACCGAGTCGTGTCAGTGCTTTGTGGATTAGGTGTGTGTGTATGTGTTTTCTGTACTGTGTGATGTCTGTGGGGCGTGGTATGGAATGGAGTATTTGGTTATAATGTCTATCTGGTGTTACCTTAATGGTGCGAGGTGTTGGTGCATGATTGTACATGTAGTGGCAAGGGTGTTGTGGGTTAGTTGTCGCTGCTGCCATGAATTGTGTTCCCCTCATGTCTAAATGTTCCCTAACTTTCAGTATATTTGTTTCTGTGTGCAGGTGTTCATTGGTGTTGTTTGAGTGCATCCTGTAATGATACGAAGTGCGTTGTTTTGTATTGTCTGTAAGGTGTTTATGTGTATGTTTCAGATAATGGGTGCCCAGCATGGGCTAGCATAGTCCATAACTGAGCGAATATATTGTTTGTATATGAGTGATGTTTCCTGCTGGTGTCCAAAGTTTGTGCCTGTTAGTACCCTAAGCGTGTTAAGTCTTGACGTACATTTGTTTTTAATGTCCTGAATGTGGTTTGCGAAAGATAATGATGTGTTGTATGTGACCCCAAGTATTTTGGTCCTGTGAGTGTGTGGAATGTTGATGTTGTTTAGTGTAAGCTGTGGAATTACCTGGTGTTCTTTTATGTTGCTTGTAAGCAAAGTGATGTTTGATTTTGTGGGTGCTACTTTGAGTCTATTGTGTGTGAGCCAGTCTTGTATACTGTTTATGTATGTTCGTAGGTTATTTGTAGCGGTGTTGATGTTGTTGTGGGTGGATGTTAGAGTGATGTCATCTGCATATGATGATAAGGTAAGCTTGTTATCTATGGGTGTTGGAATGTCATGCATGTATAAGTTGAACAGTGTTGGTGAGAGAACAGAGCCTTGAGGGACCCCGTTCGGAAAAAGCTTGTTTTTGGATGGCTTGCCATTAAATGTGACATGTGAGTATCTTCCTGAAAGATAGTTGCTCAGCCACCTTTTGGTGTTATTGTGCTTGTTTGTGTTGAGTATTTTGTTTATGAGAGGGAAGCGTGGGATAGCATCAAATGCTTTACCAATGTCTATTGTTGTTAATAGTGTACGTTGAGTTGGTCGTCTGGAGTTGATGCCATCCATGATGTGCTGCGTAAGGTTAGTGAGTAATGTCGTGGTTGAGTGGTGAGGTCTGAATCCATGTTGAGTAGGCGATAGTGGAATGTGTGGGTTGGTGATTTGTAAGATTAGTCTTTCTGTTACTTTGGAAGGTGTGCATAGTAAAGTAATGGGTCTATAGGAAGCTGGTTCTGTTGGATTTTTGTTTGGTTTGAGTAGTGTAATAATTTTACCTTGTTTCCATATGTCAGGAATAATACAGTGTTGGTATGAATATGTGCTGATATTTGTGAGAGCTAGTATTCCTTGTGGGCCCAAGTGTTTAAGGTGTATGTTAGATATGTTGTCTGGTCCAGTAGCCTTCGAATTCTTAATGTTTTTGATGATCTTGGTGGTCTGGTCTGTATTGAAGGGTGTAATGGTCGTGTCGAGTCTGTAGGTTTTCTTGTGTCTGGCTGTTTGTCTGTCTGCGTGTTTCTGGTTGTTGTCTCTGTTTAAGTGACTTATCTTTGCGTAGTGATTAACTAGAATGTTAGCTTGTTGTGTGTATGTTGGGATATTATTTTGGCTACGACAGATAGCCGCGTGTGAGGTGTGAATGCCGCTGTTAGAGTGGGTAATGCCGGGTTCGTAATTGTGTATTGTGCATGTCCTCCGTGGTGGCGGAGGGGACCTACAATTTTACGTGGGTTCCGAAACACAAGGAACATAAGAACAAGAAATTTTTATAGTGGGCACACTAGGGGCCATGTCGACCCATCGAGGCGGCTCCACTATGTAAAAACTGCCTGTACATTGGCAACAACCAATTTTTACAAAACTAATTAATTATCAATTTAAAACTAATTAATTATCAATTCAAAACTAAAGATAGAATCTCTGGATCCAGAGGATCAAGTCATAATAGACTACTATCCACAAATATGTTACACTCTGTATCTATTTATAACCGACATGCAAATATATCACATCCAAGGAATCCAGTCAATTTCATTACGGTATCTATCAATACCAGTACCTTGCCAACCAAAAATAAGTCACTCTCCATATCAATTACGGACCAAGTCACAATTTACAACCATATACATTACAATATACATACTTAGGAGGAAAAGTGTAGGTGTGGCTGTAAAGACTGTACAGTAATGTAGAAATGTGTGTGCACCCATTTTGGGTCTCCCATTTAAAGGTGTTTGTGGGGCAAGTGAAGATCATGAGTTTTTCAATACCTCACAGTACTATGGGGGGCACCGCTCGGCAAAGGAATCTCTTTAAATGGCGTGTGTAAGGACAGAGAGTATCCCCTAACCCAAGCTGCTGCCTCCCTATATCCCACAACACTTGTAGAACTATGTTTTCTTAATTTTGTTCTACATCTTGGCTTAAATAATTTCATACTATGACCTTAGTTTAGTTAGTGTGATCTTTAATGAAAAGAGAATCAAAATCTATCTTTTCCACCCTTAATTTTACTACCTTAAACTATACCTAATCTATCAACAAATGCGTCTAATCGATTTTTAAACATGTTTATAGACGTGCTACGAATTACTTCTGCCGGCAAACTATTCCAGCTATTTACTATTCTATGCGTAAAAACGTTTTCGGCAACTGCTGTCTCGAACTTTCTACTTGTCAACTTACACCCGTTATTTCTAGTCCTATTATATTGAAATATTTCGAAAAAGCTATCTCTATCTACGTTATCGAACCCATTCATAATTTTGAAAACCTGGATTAGATCACCCCTTAGCCTCCCAGTCTCGAGTGTAGTCAATTTTAAGTCTTTAAGCCTATCCTCGTACGAATTTGACCTAAGCAACGGAATCATCTTAGTTGGTCGTCTTTGAACTCTTTCGATTTTGTCTATATCTTTGCGTATATGCGGATTCCAAAATTGGATCGCGTACTCCAAATGGGGTCTAACTAATGATTTATAAAGAGGAACTATAATATCGCGCGATTTGTACTCAAAATTCCGAGATATAAAACCTAACACTTTGTTCGCTTTATTGACCGCTGCTGTACTTTGTTTCGCTACTTCTAAATTACCAGTGACTATAACTCCTAACTCGTTTTCCTGCTCTACGCTTATCAACGCTTTCCCTGACATACTATACGCAAAATTATCGTTACGCGAACCTATATGTAAAATTTTGCACTTATCGACGTTAAATCTCATTTGCCATGTGACTGACCAATCAACGATTTTATTCAGATCATTCTGGATTTTACTTCTACCGTCGTCATTAATCGCCCTACCACCCAGCTTCGTGTCATCCACAAACTTTGAAACTGTACTGACTTACCGACATCTAAATGGTTAAATATATATAAGAAAAAGCAAGGGGCCCAATACAGAACCCTGAGGAACGCCACTCGCTACATTAGCCCAACACTTCTCCGTTCCATCAACCACCACCTTGTTTCCTACCTCGCAACCACTCTTCTATTCAATTTATTACTACACCCCTGATTCCATGAGCCTTAGTTTTCTCAATGAGTCTTTTGTGCGGTACGGTGTCAAACGCTTTTTGAAAATCTAAATACACTACATCAACCGCCGGATGACTATCATAAACTTCAACCACGCTTTGAAAAAATTCTAAAAAATTAGTTAAGCAAGATTTGTTTCGCCTAAAACCGTGCTGCGTATTTCTAACCCAGTTATGCAATTCTAAGTGTTCGACTATACGATCCCTAATTATTGATTCCAGTAGCTTACCTAAAACAGACGTTAAACTGATTGGCCTATAATTCTCCGCCGCACCTTTATCGCCTTTCTTAAAGATAGGTGTTACGTTTGCTACCTTGAAATTTTCTGCTACGCACCCCTCAGAAATAGACGCCTAGCAGTGCTAAGCTGCTTCAAACCCTAGATCCATGTCCCAAAGCTGGATCCTGTCTGCTTTGCAGATAGCTGGTGAGGGAAGCTATATTTATGGGACCTCTTTGCGAGTGACCCGTTGCCCACGTCGGGCTAGCATCATGAAAAAGAAAAACTATGGTATTTGTCATTTACCATTATTTATTCGGACTATAGTGGATTTAATTATCCCAGAAGAGTTCCTTGTTCCATGCACGGTCTGTGTGTATCATATATATATATATATATATATATATATATATATATAATATATATATATATATATATATATGGAAGTATATGTTAACAACACGGTTAGGCCACCTGCTTGCTGTTTATTATTTTATCCGGGAGCGCTAATCGGCATATTTATTATAACTCCTTGTAACTCTCTCATCCCATACATACACATCGCGGTGTCCTGACATAAATGCAAGTTTACTACAGGATACTGTGCTAGGCTCTCTGTAATTAATGCATTCTATTAAGTATTTAGAGAGTCAATTTTGTTTATCAAATAATTACGTGTTAACATTTATTTAAAATTATTTTGTGAAATGTTTCATTAAAATAGCATGTATCCTAAATTTTATATATACATATACAGTATATATATATATATATATATATATATATATATATATATATATATATATATATATACAGGGCGTCCCAAAAAAATGTATACACACTTTAAATACTTATAAAGGCAGTGTTTATTAAAATACATTTCATTTTCAAAATGTAATAGAATCTACAGACATTATTTAATTGTTTTGTCAACGCCTGTTTTCAAACTGACGTCCGTTCTGGTCCAGGCACTGCTAATAACGCGAAGCAATGGAATCGCAAACATCACGAAACATTTCGTTTGGTATTTGTGTGCATTCTCGTTCAATGGCTGCTCTCAATTCAGCGACTGTTGCAGGTTTTATAGCGTAGACTTTGTATTTTAAGTATCCCCATAAAAAAAGTCTAGTGGTGTGAGGTCTGGTGAACGCGGAGGGTATTCTACGAAACCCCTTCGTCCAATCCACATCCACATCGTGCCAAGTACCACTCGCAATACTCCACTCTTCGGTCCGGATCATCATCTTCATTAATAGCATGGACTAATCTTGGAATGTAACTTTTCCATTGACAGCGCTTCAAAATGCGTTGGACAGACGATTCTGAAATTCCTACCTCACGACTCGCTTGCCGCACAGATTTTCTTGGACTTTGGTGATACGTTTCCAGTACTCTTTCTTGCTTTGTGGGGCTTGTCGATGTCCGTGGTCTTCCGGAACGCTTCTTGTGGACATTCTGAACAGTTCCATCGGCTTTTCAAACTTATCTCTAATTCGAGTGATGGTAAGTCGCGTTGATGGATCTGTTTGAAACTCCCTCCCAAACTGTCTTTGCACTTCAACTGCGTTTTCACACTTCCAGTAGCATTTTAGAATGAATTTCCTTTGTTCAAAGCTTAGTCTGACTGCCATTATTAATTCTAATGGGTTTAACTTGGAAAGAAAGAAACATCAATTGAGCTATCAGCTGTTAAAGTGTGTATACATTTTTTTGGGACGCCCTGTATATATATATATATATATATATATATATATACATATATATATATATATATATATATATATATATATATACATATATATATATATATATATATATATATATATATAATATATATATATATATATATACACATATATATACATATATATATTATATATAATATATATATATACATATATATATATATATATACACACACATATATATATGTATATATATATATATATATATATATATACATATATATATATATATATATATATAATATATGCATATAACTGCAATGACCGCGCAGTATATAAATGAATAGAAACGACATAAGTGTTAAGGAACGTTTCTGCACACGAGGAGGAGAGATAACGAATAATGAAAAATGAGGCGAACCGCCCGGGAATCGAACCCAGGGCCTTCCAATTGCCGGTCGGACGCTCTACCATTATGCTACGGACCTCACTCAATCACAAATCGAAATTCTCCCACATAGGGCAGAAACCAATGCCCTGAGAGGGCACCCTCGCAAATCGTGAATATGCGCATATAACTGCAATGACCGCGCAGTATATAAATGAATAGAAACGACATAAGTGTTAAGGAACGTTTCTGCACACGAGGAGGAGAGATAACGAATAATGAAAAATGAGGCGAACCGCCCGGGAATCGAACCCAGGGCCTTCCAATTGCCGGTCGGACGCTCTACCATTATGCTACGGACCTCACTCAATCACAAATCGAAATTCTCCCACATAGGGCAGAAACCAATGCCCAACACTTATGTCGTTTCTATTCATATATATATATATATACACATTAGGGTGCCATAGGGGCAGTTTTTAGAATTTGGAAATTTCGAATGGCCCTTAGTCATATTGTTTGGTTGGATGAGAAAACCCTAAATATGAAGTTTGAGCCCGATCGAAGTACATTTAGAGGTTCCGCATCGACCGTTTCTGTTGTACCGTGTGTTCGAAATAATGGATTTATCTGGGAAACCTGTAACCATGGCACTATTACATATATACAGGGTTGAAAAAAACCATGGTTTTAAAAAAAAAAAAAAACCAATGGTTTTAAAAAAAAAAAAAACTTAACTCAGATAACTCAATTAGGTACTGGTACTCAGAAATTAGAATTGCTGACTGTCTCATTTTTTAATTGGAAGATGTTAGATGTAAGAAGTGCTAACTTCACAAAAATGAAAATAAACCTAATAACATTTATATTTGTAGCTACATGCGTTTATAATGTAATTGATACAGGTAACTTCAATCCTTTTATGTGCAATGCCACTATTAAATAGGCCTGCTAGTGCAAGGTAGCTATATTATATACTACCGTACATACTAGGCTACCCTGAACTGATGGTTTTTAGGTCTTATCAATATAAATATAAGTTTTAGTTTTAGAGCTATTAGTTTATGAATTAAATAATTTGTGTTGTAAAAATTGAAATTATAAAAAAACAAAAAAAACAGAAAAACATGTTTTTTTTAAATGGTTTAAACCATGGTTTAAACCAATGGTTTAAACCATTTGGGTTAAACCAGCCATAATTTATGCTATAATTTATGCATTTCATAAATTTATATATTTATAATTAATATTTGCTTCTCATTGTATATATTTTCACTACTTTTCAGCATTGAGATCTGGCAACAGCGCAACGCCGGGTTAGTGTGGTGAGTCACACTGTCACAGTCTTCAGTCAATCAGTCTCCTTCACGCATTCAACGCGTGATCATCTCGTGATGGCTACCGCAAGCTCACTGAGATCCAAGACCGAGATATGGCTAATCGGACACGCCAACCCAAGCCCCCTAACGGGAAACAGGTTACCTTCAAATGGTGAAGTGCTTCGCCGGTTTATACAGTTTCATAAGGTGCAAAAACAACTTCTAGCCGAGGCGGCGCGTAATGTGATCGTCGAGGTGTATACTTTCTGGGCTATGGCCAGAATCCCGACCATGACCTCCAAAAGCGCCGCGCGAAAACTGCTTAGACTTTACGACAATTGGCAGGCACTGCAGCGCAGCCGGAAGCGGTCCGGCGCCACAGGTGAGGCAGCCAGGGCGGCCTTCACCGAGGGACTCGATGACATTTTTGACGTGGCTCTCGACAACGCCCTCTCCGTCATCACCATCCAGGAGGATCGCGACTTCCTTCTTGCTCAACGCGAAAAGGGTCGCCGTGGTGTCATGTCCGGGGTGGACAAAATCCTCACTGGAATTGAGCAACGTGCATCCGCGCGTGAAGCTGCCAAAGAAAGGCAACGCCAAAAGCAATCAGAGCAATCACTGGCAACAGCAACCCTTACATCATCAAACTCGTCGTCGTCGCCTAATTGCTCGACAGAAGAGGAAACCAATCCACCTACAAAGCGCCGTCGCAAAAAGAACATTATGACTCAAGACCTAGCGTCGGCACTGGACCGGACCAAAACAAGCAACCGTGGAGCCGTTCAACTCATGAAAGCAGCTGCTTCCAGTCTGGATATTCAAGACACAGATGAACTGGCTCTCAGTCACGAGACGATTCGGCGTTGGCGATTGCGTCATCGAGGGGAAATCGCCAAAGAAGTGAAGATGACGTTCGATCCCAGTGTCCCGCTCATCGTTCACTGGGACGGGAAGATGGTCTCCGACTTCAGCGGCAAGAAGGTCGATCGCCTCGCCATAGTCGTGTCCGGCGACGGCGTCGACAAACTTCTCTCCGTGCCGAAGCTGCCTGCTGGAACTGGTCGCGCCCAAGCAGATGCTGTGCTGAACTCGTTGGATGACTGGGGAATCGCTGATCGTGTCGTCGGGCTCTCCTTTGACACGACAGCTGCCAACACGGGCGTCGTTTCGGGCGCTTGCGTCTTCATCGAGCAGGGCCTTCACCGCCAGCTGCTGAACCTGGCCTGTCGGCACCACATGCTAGAATTGGTGGCAGAGAAAGCCTTCATCGAGTGCATGGGCCCCTCCTCTGGTCCTGACATTAAACTGTTCTCGCGACTGAAGGAGCGCTGGCAATCCGTCTGCACCGACCAATTCAGCGCCATCTCCAAGGAAGACCTTACTAAGCCGCTGCTCAAGGCGCGAGACGATCTGATCGCGCGTTTCAAGGGTCACATCACCAAGGGCCAGCCGCGGGACGACTACCGAGAGCTCCTGGAGCTGGCGATCATAGCGCTTGGAGGCGTCCCCCAGCGAGGTGTGCGCTTCATGCGACCGGGCGCACTCCACCGCGCCCGGTGGATGGCCAAAGTGATATACGCCATCAAGCTCCACCTCTTCCGGCAGCAGCTCCCCATTAAGGCTCGCGAGGCCCGGGGCATCCTGCGCTTCGTAAACTTTGCGCTGCTGGTTTACATTCCGGCCTGGTTTACGGCGCCCCTTCCCGCCGCTGCCCCTCGAACTGACCTGGCGATGCTCAAGGCGCTGGTTGACTACGACAAGGTGGACAAGGACGTGTCCAAGGCTACCTCCCCTGTGTTTCGACGACATCTCTGGTACCTGAGTGAACACCTGGCCGCCCTCGCTCTCTTCGATGACGACACTCCGCTGGAGGAGAAGAGTCGAATTGCGACGGCCATCAAGGATGTCGAGGGCACCGAGGAGCCACCCAAGCGCATTGCCCTGGACGTCTGCCCGGAGGAGCTCGAGCGAAAGACAGTCGCAGACTTTTGCACGACATCCAGCACGCTTCTTTTCGAGCGGCTCGCGATCAATACTTCTTTCCTAGAGTTGGAGCCGGCTACCTGGTCGAACAATGCGTCCTACCTGGCGGGGAAACGCCGTGTCTCTACGTTGAGCGTTGTCAATGTCCGGGCGGAGCGAGGGGTCGCGCTGATGCAGAACTACAATCTCGCACTCACCAAGGACGAGGAGCAACGGCAGTACTTGATGCAAGTCGTTGAGAAGCACCGCAAAGAGCACCCGAGCGCCCGCAGCGGAAATCCTTAACGGGTTTGGGAGTACTTTATGGTATATTTGAATTTGCTTCATTTTTATAGGGTGTTACTCCTATTAATCCTGTATAACAATGTATAATCGTATATACTTTATTTCTTAGTTATTATTTTGATTTATATGGCCAGTAGGCTCAGTATATTACTATGATTAATACGGAATAAAATGTTTTTTATTTTAATAATATTAAGTTGTTTTGTTGCAATAAAATTGAAATTGATTTAATGATTTTGTATTATTAATAACATTACACACAGAGAATAGTATCCTGCTACCCAGGCATGGTGGGACAAGTTTATTCCAATTAATTATGAAATAATGTTGAACAATATTGTTAAGGTGTTTGCACTGTTTGCTAGTTGCGTATTGTGTTGTTATAAGCTGGTTGCCGGTTGGTGTGGTTTGGATTACAAAGCATAAACGTATTAAGGTGAAACTTTGAAAAAAAACTTTTGAACCGCGACAAAAATATTAATATAAAAAAAATATTGGAGATGGAATAAACTTAATGCTATGGAAATATAGCTGTGACTGTCCTCTACGCCATGGTATATGATAGCATTTATATTGACATTGTACATGTTACTTTACCCCTTGGAGCTGGAGCAATTTCTTGGAGAAACTCATTACTTCTGACACGTGGTACGCCAGAGATGGTCAATGCGGAACCCCTAAATATCCTTAAATTTGGCTAAAACTTCATATTCAGGGCTTTTTCACCCAACCTAACAATCCCACAAAGGGCCGTCCTAAAAATAAAAAATGATTTTTATGTGGCACCCTAATATACATACACATATATATATATATATATATATATATATATATATATATGTGTATATATATATATATAATATACATATAATATATAATATATATATAAATATATTATATATATAATATATATATACACATATACATATATATATATATATATATATATATATATATATATGTATATATATATATATATATATATATATATATATATATATAATATGTATATATATATAAAAACATACCTTTTGATAATGGTAATATTTTGGATAATATTGTGGTTAGTGAAAAAGGAGGTAATGCGCAATAGTGATAAAATGAAAATGCTTAAATCACCGGGGCCGGATCCCATATATCCCATACAACTAAAAGAATTAAAAGAAAGCATTGTTGTGCCGCTAACAAAGATTTTTATTGCGTCTATTTCTGAGGGGTGCGTACCAGATAATTTCAAGTTAGCAAATGTAACACCTATCTTTAAGAAAGGCGATAAAGGTGCGGCGAAGAATTATAGGCCAATCAGTTTAACGTCTGTTGTAGGTAAGCTACTGGAATCAATATTTAGGGATCGTATAGTCGAACACTTAGAATTGCATAACTGGGTTAGAAATACGCAGCACGGTTTTAGGCGAAACAAATCTTCCTTAACTATTCTTTTAAAAATTTTTCAAAGCGTGGTAGAAAACAGAGGGTAGTGGTTGATGGAGCGGAGTCGTGTTGGGCTAATGTAGCGAGTGGCGTTCCTCTGGGTTCTGTATTGGGCCCTTTGCTTTTTCTTATATATATTTAACGATTTAGATGTCGGCCTAGTAAGTACAGCTTCAAAGGTTGCGGATGACATGAAGCTGGGTGGTAGGGCGATTAAAGACGAAGATAGTGATAAAATACAGGAAGATCTGAATATAATCGTTGATTGGTCAGTCACATGGCAAATGAGATTTAACGTCGATAAGTGCAAAATTTTACATATATGCTCGCGTAACGGTAATTTTGCGTATAGTATGTCAGGGATGGAGTTAACAAGCGTAGAGCAGGAAAAAGATTTAGGAGTTATAGTCACTGGTGATTTAAATGTAGCGAAACAAAGTACAGCACCGGTCAATAAAGCGAACAAACTGCTAGGTTTTATAGCTCGGAATTTTGAGTTCAAATCGCGCGATATTATTGTTCCTCTTTATAAATCATTAGTTAGACCCTATTTGGAGTACGCGATCCAATTTTGGAATCCGTATATGCGAAAAGATATAGACAAAATCGAAAACGTTCAAAGACGAGCAACTAAGATGATTTCGTCGCTTAGGTCGAGATCGTCGAGGATAGGTTTAAGGAGTTAAAATTGACTACACTGGAGACTAGGAGGCTAAGGGGTGATCTAATCCAGGTTTCTAAAATTATAAATGGGTTCGATAACGTAGATTGAGATAGCTTTTCTGAAATATCTCAATATAATAGGACTAGAAATAACGGGTGTAAGTTGACCAGTAGAAGGTTCGAGACAGCAGTTGTGAAAAACTTTTTTACGCATAGAATAGTAAATAGGTGGAATAGTTTGCCGGTAGAAGTAATTAGTAGCACGTCTATAAACATGTTTAAAAATCGATTAGTCGCATATGTTGATAGATTGGGTATTGTTTAAGGTAGTAAAATTAAACCCTTGTGGTTCGGAAACCATGTAAAATTGTAGGTCCTCTCCGCCACCACGGAAGACATACACAATACACAATTACGAACACAGTTAGGTAGATCAGCCATGAGTGGATCCTAGGGTCTTTGTTGGTCTGAAACATTATAACAATATATATATATATATATATGGTACAAATGAATTTTAATTAAGAAAGATTCAATGTGGATGATTTGTTTAATATCTGTCAGGTGCTCGATACCCTGTGACGGTGGTTAGTCATCCAATATGATCATTATTAGAAAAATGTATGAGCTGTCAAAATAATTTTCTGTCTAATACCGTATCCTTTCTCCTTATAGGTCTGATGCGGAACTCGATCGTGTTATAGCTACTTTTCCCTACAGCTTTGAAGAGAAGCAAATAGTCAATGGCGATTTTGAGGTCTTATAGCGCAGTCAACCCAGTGACCTGAATACGGAGGTCGAAGTATTGGCTCACATCCGGTCCAACGATCGCCAGGTCGTCGTCAAAGTAATGTAAGCTCTTTTCTTTTGGTTAAGAAGAAGACACAGTGTATTTTCATCAATTTATTAAATGATAGAAATCATGTTTTATAAATTATTACAATTCATCTTAAACTAGCTAGAGAATTAGCATCCAATAAATAAGTTACAGAGCACAAGACTTACATTTTTGTGGTCATCTTATATTTTACACAATATAATTGCAATTATATATACACGCGTAAAACTTTACACAATACATCGAGTGCGCACAAATGGAAACTTTTTTTTATCTGTACGCATACCAATTCATCATTCAGCTCAGTGTCGCACAAATCGAACAATTTTTTAAATTTTATAAATCCCTTTCCACGTGACATGTGCAGGAGAAATGAAAGACAATACATCCCACAAGTATTACTAAAATATCCTTGTAATCGATGGGGATTCCAAACAATTTCGGGGATATGCAACTGTTCGAGAAATTTTACAATAACAGGGTCACTCCAGGGATGAGTCCCCAGTGAATTAAAATAATACATTCTTTCTCTTTTTTTAAAATATATTGCAAACCAATGAATCTTCTCGCTTCCAACAATGTCCGTGTTTACAATAATTCCCCCACATTTTCTCGTAGTTGGTAATTTCAATGTTTCATTCTTCGCAAACACACTGATAAATTTGGAGCGTGTGATTTGGTCACTATTCATTACTCTCTGAAATGTATTCGTATCCATTTTAAAAGTCAGTGAATACGTTCCTGAAGCGGTCGACCTCAATTTGGGCTTGTGACTCGAGTTATATTAGTACACTAATAGGAGCGTCTATCTGGTTGGCGGATTCCAATCTGACTGAGATGTTCCCACTTTGTTGTGGACTTAAGTGTGTATTTACACTAGCAGAAAAGTAGGGTGTAATATAAAACGGGTAAAGGTTAAATTGATCGATGAATTCTTTCTGCGTTGCCCCAATCGCGTTACCGAGCTCATCACAAGCACCTGCAATATGGCCAGATTACTATAAGCTCTCGCGCAAAGCGGGAACACAGCATCTGATGAGTAGTCCGTATCCATAGTCCCACCCAATGCAGCGCCATTGATGTATAGAGTTATATTTTTAAGGCCGAAATTCTCGAATCTAAAGGCTTCTTTTTATATTTTTCATTTGTCGAAGCGTGATCCTGCATTCCAATTAACCTTTTAGGTAGAACTCCCAGGGCCACGTTTGCTAGCTGCTTCGAGGCCAACCCTGCGGGCACCGTGTATAGTTTGATCTGTACTCTGTAAATTAGGTATTTTAATGTTGCGTGTATTAAATTTTTTTCAATTACTAACTGTTTAACAGAGCTTAATTTCACTCGACACACGCGGAGATATGTTTCCATAATGTGAATCACAAAGGGTTTTGCGCCCTCTTCTTGATCAGGCCCCAGATTTATGCAGCTCTCAGGATTCGTGCGGGTGAGCTTTAATTTCATACCCACCCCATTCATAAGCAGTTTCTCCTGAAATGAGAAGTCTGTATGCAGACGTCCAAAACACTCATATATCTTCTTTTTAGAATTTTTAAATTTGTCCTTTATACTACTTTCGTCTTTAGGCTGATAATAGCCCTCGGCAGTTAAAAAGGTATCCTTCTTCTTTTCAAAATTTGAGGGCATTTTCCACATAGGCTCTAGGTGATAAACTCGTTCCTGCCGAAATGTTGATCTGGTTTAAATACACCTCACACTGACTGAATATGGAGTGCAGAAAGTTGGTTTCAGGGTATGCAGAATAATTATCATCGCAGTCCGTTCCATTAGAATGGGCTATAGGTAGTCTAGCGTACATGTGCATGCAGCTTGGATAAGAAAGTATGGGCCTGAGCTGGGTATCACGAATTCTATACGGGCACTCGGGGAACTAATTGTATTTAATGGGTTAATTGTAATAAAGTCACTGTGCTCAATAGAAACTTGTGTTGGGGGCATATCAAAGATGGACAGCTCCGATTTACAACATAGTGAGCTACACGGATGGATGAAGCGTGCCATGGCGAGTCAGAAATAGTGCCACCTCTCTCGACAAGTAGTAATCAGCCTATGATTCGTGAGAGCAATATCCTCAGCTTATAATTGATTGATCAACCATAGGTTTCATTCGTTTAGAACACTTCTTTTTTGAAGTCCTTTCACGTTTAAGGCCACGTGTTGGTAACCCCTTCTTCCGGACAGCCCCCCTTCTTCTTCCCGCCACCACGCATTTTTCTCTTTGCATTTTTGATGATTTCGTTCCGTGTACGTTTTAAATGTTTTTTTTAGAACTTCTTTAGGTTTAGCTCCACACATTATATCGTCTACCGTGTTAAAACCTGATTGTAACACTTTTCTCCCGAGGTATCTGGACCCCCTCTTCAACAATGGGACAGCTGTGCGTAGTATGGTTGAAAAAATGGATCCAAGTCCACTCCCCGCTATCTCACCCCTCGAGAAACTGTGAAAGGCTTTCGGGTCATTATAACTGAATGCGACGAAAGTGTAGCTTCACTGTTAAGCTCCCATCACCGAATCGGAAATTTTTTTCCTCAATCTTTCTTATACGGGGCTCCAATAAACCTTAGGCACCCCGCCCATGGCCTAAACCATTAGAGGTACAGCAAAACTAAACATACCTTACAAAAGAGAATTTAATCCTGCATTTAATGAGAAACAACTAAAACTTGGTGTTCCGCCATTGGCTTCCAAGACAGCCTGAATTCGCTTTGGGTAGCTTGCCAAAAGTGACGTGAATAGATCTTGATCGTTACGCAAATTTGCTAAAACAGTTTCAATGTGTTGCGTCATTGTATCCTTCAAAAATCGATTTGCTGCAGGTTCTTGAAACAAGAGACATTCAACCTTGTCCTTCATAACTGATCCAATGTGTTCACAGACGTTCAGGTCAGGAGAATTTCCTGGCCATTCCTCATTTCCAAAGAAATCGATCTCATGTTTCTGCAACAACTGTTAAGTGCTAATGCCTTAAAGCAGGGGGCCTTATCGTGCAGAAGTGTGACCTGATCGACATCCATAACATTGTTTGGGTTTCTTAGAAAAGGAATGACATGCTGGGATAGAATAATATCACGAAAATACTGTCCATCCCAACTCTGACCATTTGGCTTCAGCACCCACATGAGCTTCTTTGCAGTGAACAAAGCAAACACACCAACACAGTCTGGACTTTTTAATAATTCGCGATGATGTTTATTCTCATCGATTTCATCTGGTGTTGTGGCCCACACTCGATCATTTTGGTAGTTAGGCGGACGTGTTACGGAAACAAAAAATTCATCGGAGACAGCTAAATGCATGAAATCATCCACATCCCAATCTTCAAAATAAT
The DNA here is from genome assembly GCA_023014485.1 of Bathynomus jamesi. Taxonomy (NCBI): domain Eukaryota; kingdom Metazoa; phylum Arthropoda; class Malacostraca; order Isopoda; family Cirolanidae; genus Bathynomus; species Bathynomus jamesi. The sequence goes on from JAJOZX010012451.1 coordinate 74,683, forward strand.
AGGCAAACCACATTCTGTCATCGATGTTAAGTTGAGTTTTTCTTGGCTTTGGAAGTTCATGCCAAGGCTTTAAACCTTGCCTATGACGGTACAGTCGAATGATCTCACCACTAACGATCTTTCCTCTGAACACTTCGATCTCTCCAGAAAGTTTAGCACAGCTGTTTTCCCGCTTACGCGTACCGCTTTCAATGATGTCCTTTGTTTCCTGAGAGAGTGGCAAATTTGGGCGCCCAGATTTGGTTGTATCCATTTCACATTCATCCAAAGTTTTATTCCAATTTCTTTTGACGAAGTCCTCACTTCTTCGCAACTTTTTGGCAACCCATGAACGTGTTATAAAGGTGGCTCCAGCATCACGAGCTTCCCGAAATGTTATTGTTCGTATGCGATCTATCTCACGTTGCCTCTCCGAATCACCAATTAATTGAGAAGCCATTATATTATCACTTTATCAGCTAGAGTAATTTTAATACCTGCAATAAATAAAGAATTTTATATATTTTTATAATCACTAAAAACTATTTCGATATAAGTAAACATGTAAGCTGCAAATGGGGAGGCTAAGGCTTTTTGGAACCCCTTATATATTGAGATATTTTTTAGTAGATTAGTCGCAACTTTCACATAATGGGGCTTGTCATATGTAATGCTCAAGCTCGTCCCTCTATGGTTGGGAATGTGTGCAATGCGCAGCAGACGCACCTGGGTATCCCCAACAAATTGATCCCCACGATATTGCTGTAAATATAGCACATGTCTTGGGATGGATAGCCATCACCCAATTTCTCCAATTTCAACTAATACATTAAGCTGGACAAGTCATGTTGTGCCTTGTGAAAGGTATCTCTTTGGACGCTGATCCCGTATCGGCCGTAGGTTATGATTTTGAACAATTCTTTGTCTTTAATATTTCTATTTTCCCTGTGATTTTAGGGTCAGAGCATGTACAGGGGTTTCTTTTTTTACGATTTCATATGCTAAATCAGCTTTTCACACTCATCGCGATCTCTAAGAACCGTAAAAACATGTTCTTTATAATCAATACTTAAGAAGCTGGTGGAGAGCTGAATTTCGCATAACCTCACCTCATACGAATCACGGTACAATTCAATGGGCCCATGGAGTTCTGTTACAAAGTTGGCTAGTGTGTTGTTAGGATGTACAGACAGAGAAGATGAGGGCGGGAGTGTGACATAGAAGTAGTTAGGCGCCATGTTGCATACTATTTAAGCTTCATTATTGCATCAGCTTTTATGTAGGTGGTGAAGGTTTCTGGGTACCCTAGCCATTTCACCAGGTACATTTTTCGCTTCCTGAACCTTTGCTGCCTAAAATTTTTTCAATTTTAAGCACATTTTTTCCTAAATTAAATGTCAATTTCTGCAACTCGTCGCGGTAAAAGCCTCCTGCGATTTTTTCCCCATTTAAATCGTGAACATAATACAGCATTATCTCGCCTTTATGTCTCATAACCCTAATTTTAAAAATTTCACGTGTCCATCCTTACTCAAATCCCTTCGCGAATTTATTTCTCGAACGCAATAGTCTTACATAATTAATCATTGATTTTGAAAAGTGTAGAGTGTGGCGGTGTTCTACGAATATCTCTTCTCACTTCACACTCTGTGTGCGTACCTTTTTCTAATACCTCGTTAGGTGTTGCTCCAATCGCGCGATGGTGTCAACGGTTGTATGACGAGGCCAATGATTCCATAATGTTTATATATCTGTGTGTTTTTATGTGTAAAATAGCGATGCATGCGTTCCTTTATGGTACGTTGAACTCTTTCAGCTAAAGAGGCCGTATGTACAAAATTGCTAGTGTAGTAACTGATATTAAACTCTGCCAACATGTTCTGAAAAGCTCGGCCTATAAATTCTTTCCCCATATCCGTCCAAAAATAGCCTGAAACCCTGTTTTCTTTCAACATTAGCGTTTTGGTAGCTTTAACAACTGTTTCAGGGGATTTATTTTTCAGAGGAATTAGCCACAGATATCTTGAGAATACATCTATTATGAATAGGATGTAGCGATAGCCATCATTATATACTGAATATCTTTGCATGTCTGTTAAATCCGCTTACCAAATAGAGTCAATCGAAGCCGCTGTTGTCCTGGCTGTTTTAAACCTTTTACTCACCGGCTTATGAAGTGTATAAGCATACTGCTCCCGCAAAAACCTCTCAACATCTTTTTTCCCTACTCTTTCATTGTAAACACCTCTGTACAGTCTATCAACACCGCCATAGGAGGATGAGTTAGAAATGTCATAATAGCGTTTTCATAATATGTTAGCCATTTGCGTATTTTAGAGACACGTGAATGGGGTTGGCCGTTGTTGTTTAGTCTCTTCTTTCTCCTCTTCAGAGACACGTCCGTTGGTGGTGATGGCGTACTCAGTTGTGGCACATGCGAGACTTTCTCCGTCTTTTAACCTATTCAGATTTCTTATCAATGTTTTGGGAACATTTATTTGTTGTAGTCGTGCTTTAATATGCTTCCATCTTGATAGTGAGGGCCTGTCCCACTTTCTCACCAGATCATGAACAATGTCGACGATATTTGAGCTCTGTACCCTTGTTCCTTCAACAATGAACTCGCCTGTATCGGTTCACTGTATGATGGGGTCCTCACTCAATAGATTATAAAGACTTAAGCCTTTATTCCTCAATGTATGTGGGAGACTGCTTTTTAATACATGCTCGATGTGTTGGGTTCCGTTATTCTTTGGTTGGTCATCTCTAACGTCGGCCCCAGGTCCTATGTCGCCTTGCTCATCGTTGCTCACGCTGTGCCTAATATCCACGGGGACCTCTGTCGGATTCTTATAATCTTCGTACTCATGAAGAAATTTCTGCAGAGCCTCTTGGTACAAGATCCTTTTCTCATCATTTATTTGAACTTTGCAGTGAAGCATACACCTCGTGCGGAATCACTACCACTTTCTTCATTATAGTAATCTATTCAGTAAAGGTCCCAAAACTAAAAATAAGATTGGGAGGAATGATCCCTCTCTTTGTACAATAATTCGCTTTTTCTTCCCCCAGTTTGACTTTCATGAGCGAGCGTACGTATTATGTTCTTGTAACGACCTAGGCGAGCCTTCTGAGGAGACTTCATTGGTACATTACCGTTTATAACATTAAGGCAGATTTCACAGATGCATTTTAAAAAGTCGGAATCGATATTTTTAACAAACATCTGCTGCAATGCAATGCCTGGCATCGATGAAAGGTTTTTATTAATTCACGATATTTCTTTAGCCTGTTTGTCATTCTGGAATATACACCGTTTCAGGCTCGTTTGGGAATATATTCGTTCTTGAAGCACCGTAAACGTTTTTCGTTGGTGAAGGTCACAAAGCAAATATCCGTAACGCTAACTTGTAGCTTCTTTATAAACTTCCAAAAACTCCTTACGCTGATTCGGGAACATTTGATTGGCTAATACACCAATTTGCGACACATCTCTACGTTGCGCGAATAAGACTAGACATTGTGTATTTAACGACACATCACGCATGTATCTATTTTTGAAAAATAGATTCTGATTGCTGAAAAATACGCTCATGTTAAGATGGTGGGAGAACACTGTAACTGTCTCGGCAAACGTTTTATCTATTTCCAATATGAGATCGTCAATTACAATGACTATAAGCTCATTTCCCTTTAACGAATTAACGTCATATACACCTTTGTGGAACAAAATATCATCTTGGTACTCGTTGAACACTGATTGGTACGTCGAATAGCACCATATTACTTTATGCACAATTTTGAGAACATCTCCTCCTTATCTTTAATGATTTTAAACATAAACATAGTTTTACCACATCCTGTAGGGCCAGATATAATACATGTGGATGGGCTTATGATTCTGAATTTTTTTACGGATTCCATCTCTAAACGTCACACCCCTAAGTGGAACATTTACAAAATATAACAAAATTTAAGTGTTGCTCCTTATATTTAACAATCTTGTTTTTCTTCTTCCACAGAACCGTGAATGATGATGAGGTACAGCCCCTATCGTTGATATTACGCACGACCCCGATGACAGTGTAGTTGTGGTTACAGACTCCGCACCCGCTGACGAACCCTCACCAGTGACACCTCCACCACGTGGCAGTTAAAAGCGGAGGCACTATGACGAAGAACTTTCGGTATAAAACGTGTGATGAGTGCACCGGTTGCTAGACCCTCAGTAATAGAGCCCCAGCCCTCTACGTCTTACGACACATCCTCCACACTAGCTCCCTCCTCAATTAAATTTGTACCCCCCTTATTCCTGTTCAATTCCGGGTATATCCTCCACACTAGCAGATTCTCGTGCTGGAGAGGAAGGTATAACATTCGATCTGGTACGCACCGTTAACCCCACCCCGGCCCTGACTAGAAATCGGTACGTATTCAGGGTTGACCCTGGAACCCTGTAAGGCAACGGTGTTGAACACGGACTGCGGCGCGTAGTTGAACGTATTGTAGAGTTTGCCCTTCAGAACCGCGACGAACGTGAGGTCCGGACGAGGTTGTTCTTCGGGTTCGGGACAGATGACGGGGATGTAGATGATTTTTGGGTAGTAATACCACTCAGACACTTGGCAGCTGTAGACAGAATATATCTTGGGCCGTATAATGAAGGCCTCTGAAAGTAGTACAACCTTCAATATGGACAACTTTACAGAAAGCATATGAACGCCGAGCGTGGTTGCGGCTTTATAGCAGTAGTCTTAGCCCATATGTTTACTGTACTAAATACCTGGATCAAAAATATTTGGTTGCCTACGGTTGTGCAGCGTGCTCGTAAACTGGCTTCAGAATGTAAGCTTGAGTTTGAGTGCAATATGGGTCCTGAAGAGCTGAGAAGGGTCGAGCAGGAAATGAATGTTTGTGTAGTTGTATTTCGAATGGATGATCGTCGTAGGACTGTGTATGTTTTTAAAAGCTGTGTGAGAGATCGTACAAGATCTCTACTTATTTTAGGATTGTCAAGAACAACGTATTTCCCTATCCGCAGGATAAGGGAACTTTACGCTGGTTATGATAAAAGTCGAAAATATGGAGGGCATCATGATTTGTGTAAGGGATGTCTCGAGTTTGCGGACGATATAGTGAAACATTGTAAGGAATGCCACATGGTATGTGAGCAGTGTAAAAGTTCCAAATGTGAAAGTCGTGTAGTTGAAGCTGAGAAGAGGGAATGTAATGTGTGCAGACGTACATTTTTCAATAATAAATGCTTTGAGCTCCATAAGTCAATTGACACTTGCAGGAAAAGGAGAATCTGTGAATGTGGTATGTTTCATATGATGGATAATTGGGGGAAATTCAAGCATAAATTTGATGAAATTCACTGTCCTACATGCCATGAGAAATATAAAGCGGATGGAGTGAAGCATGTATGTTATAGGAAAGACGTTAAGCCTAAAATAGACCTTGTATAACTGTGTACTACGATATAAAAACTTACACAAATCCTGAAACCAAAGAGTTTATCCCACATCTACCTGTAAGCCAGACTATCTGCGATGAGTGCATGGAGGTTGACTGTGATGAGTGTCACAAATGTGGTAAACGGACAAACGTTTTTTAAAACGATCGCACACGACAGCCCTGTGAAATTCTTTGTGTCCTATATTGTCAAGTGTATTGACTGTGTATATTTTTGCCCATAACGGTGCAAAATTTGATACACAGTTCCTTTATAAGGCACTGCTTGAGCACGAGTCATCAGAGATATTCTCGGGTGATCCCCTGAAAAGAGGAAACAAGCTTATACAAATGCAGATAAGAGGTAATGTTCAGTTTAAAGATACTTTATTATTCACACCTTGTAAACTAGCCAAGCTCCCAAAGGTGATGGTGTAACTGCCGAAGTTTCAAAAGGGTATTTCCCTTACACTTTCCTCACTAGCGCCACTTTAAATTACGCAGGACTACCTCCCCCCAAACAATACTTTAACTACACCAACATGAGTGATAGTGAGCATGAAGATTTTGACCGCTGCTACAACAGTTTTAATGAAGATAATCCTTAAAATATAGCTGATGAATGTGAGCGTTATTGCGTGAATGATGTTCGCATGCTTAGAGTATGTTTTCAGGCCTTTAGAAGGATGTACATAAACCGTTTCAACTGCGATCCGCTTGAAGTCTCAACCACAATCGCCTCATTGTGATTTACTGTGTTCAAGAACAATTTCATGCCTAAAGACACCTTAGCCGTCATTCACAGAAACAACCCTCGCAGTTATGGGCACAAGGCTATTTCATACACCTACAGCAGCAGACCGGAGTGTACATAAAAAACGCCGCAACACGGGAGAAGTACCCATTAAGGTTAATGGTCGTGTTTTTTGGGTTGATGGTCTGAACGAAGACCGTGCCACTGGTGAGAAGACTATGTACTCCTTTAACGGTTGCTGGTGGCATGGGTGCCCACGTCCTGAGTGTGGAAACGTAGGAGATATTTACGATAGATCTCCTGCCGACAGTCTTGCATGGACCCACACCCGCGATCAGCTTATAGGCACCCAGTTCACTCATAAGATCTTATGGGAGCATGAGTATGATGCACGGATGGAAACAGATGGACAGTACCGTGAAGAAATAAACACGATCAAGCGTTCAATGGTGTTGGATCCGCTCAAATGCGGTGATAGCTTGTTCAGAGGGCGTACAAACCCATTCAAGCTATACTTTCCACCTACGGAGGGCGGGAAACTCCATTACTACAACTTCTGTTTTTTATATCCCTACGTGATGAAGAACAATCCGTACCCTGTAGGTGCACCTGAAAAACTGGTGGGACCTGACCTGCCCACCATCGAGGTGTCCTCAACAAATTTGAACAAGTACTATTTCGGTCTTTCTTTCGTAGACGTACTCCCCCCTCGCGATTTATGGATGCCGATCTTACCCGTCGTTATAGATCACAAACTCATCTTTCCCCTATGCATGAAGTATGCAGAGGAGAATAATGGGTCCTGTAATCATACAACCAACCAACGGAACATGAGAGGTGACTATACAAGTCCTGAGCTGTCCCTAGTCGTTCGCCATGGTTACAGAATATTGAAGATATATGAGGTGTGGAGGTTTCAGAAAAGTTACCCGAATCTAATTTTATTATAAAGTTATATTAATGCTTTTTATGTTATAGTTTAAGGATATATTGGTGTCTTAAAGATAAATTTGTATTGAAACGAAATAAATGGGCACAAGACGAGAAATGAAATAGTTATCCCGAAATACAATCTATTTTTAATATAAAGTTATATTAATATTTTTTGTAATAAGGTATAGAGATATATTGGTGTCTTAAAGACAAATTTGTATTGAAACAATAAATGGGTGAAAGAGGAAAAATTAAATAGTTACCCCTAATTTAATTTCTATTTTGTTTTAAAAATCATATTAATGCTTTTTACATAGTTTAAGGATAAAATTGTACATTATGGCGAAAGTTTGTTTTGGCATTAAACTTAGTTTATCTTATTCGATATTTTGTATAAAAGATCGTCCACCAAATGTCAAATTGCCTCGTGGTATTCTACCATAAGAAGCTTAATAGAAAAACTATTAGCGTTACCCTTCTTTTGAGAACTTGTCGGTCTACCACCCTGGTCCCATAAATGTGTTTGTTTAAGCTTAATAGTTCTGTCTATTGGGTCGTATTTAGAGACCTTGTCGGTCTACCAGGAGCTGGTAAGTAAAAGCCGTGGGTAAGGTGGGATTGGTTAGGTGATGGTAAGCTATATTTAGACGATTGGTGGTTGTGGTCCTGTGGTGGTTATGCTCGTATATATTTTGCTATTGGGGCTTTACATGCATCTGTTTATATATATATATATATATGTGTGTGTGTGTGTGATAATAGGGGATGATATATATATATATATGTTAACCCCTCCGTCTATGGCCCGTGTTGGTTCGAAGTCGACGGGGGTTCTAGTTAGGTGGCAGCAACGGATGTGTGTCTTGAAGTAGTTTTCTTCTATATTACTCTCCGAGTTCTTCTATAGTGGCTCGGAGGACTCTGATAGACTTCCTCAAAATGCTGAAGGTTCCGGATTCTTCTTATAGCGTATCCGGAAAGTTTAATGACTAAGTTCTTCTGAAGAGAGCAAGGCTCGAAGGATAAGGTAAAAACTAGCTTCAACTGTAATTTTACTGTTAAAATGTACAGGTAGTGCTCAGCCTCTGAATTAGCTTCTGAATGACAATGGAATAATTTTAGTGGGTTTATATACCCAAAAACTGCTAACATTATTATTATTAAATGCTAAAAAGGCTGTATTATTTTTGCACAATATTTGAAAATAAGTAAATTTTTTAGCTGTGGTAAGGCTGGAACGAGTAAACAAAATATTTGAAGACGAAACCATATTTTTATCTTAAACCGCGACTTTTCAGATCTGATGTTATCATGATCTGCCAAGTTAACTAAAAGTGGAAATCGGACTATGCATCTTTACACTAAAATATGCATATGAGTGAAATTTTAAGGTTTAAGATGTACAATTTTAATGCTTAGGCAAGACACGATCTCATTGTTTATAACGAAAGAGAGTGTATACAAAATGTGAACATTGCAAAACTTAAACAGGATTCCTTATTAAGCGAAATCTAAAAAAATGATTATGAGATTTAAAAAAAACCACAGGTCACCAATTATTTAGCAAAGTAGAAAGCAAATCAAAAATTTTATCCAAACTCGCGTTGGGCGATTTTGGTCCTTATGTAAAAATGAATACACACACGTACATACATATGAGTATAGGCATTATATAAAGTTAAGTATATAAGAATATACAGGATTATATAAATACATGAACCATATAACACATGAATTTTAAAAAATGGATACTTTTTCTTACAATGGATACAGAGACTATATAAATGAATACAAGAATTACATGAAGCATAAGATAATATAGGAATATGGGAATTATTTATGGTTCATTTTTACAGGGCTCTTCCCTCTAGAATGATATTAATATAATAACGTAACATCCTAACTAATGCTAACTAGATGATAACTATTGGTTTTATAATACAGATTTATATATACAACATAAGTCGGGTGGTTAAGTCTAGTTCACGTGGTCTGGGTACGCACTCTTGGTCGTGCATAAATAGTTTCATGTTCCGTGTCACTTGGTTTTCTTTGTTCCCAGAATGATCTTTTCATCACAAATATACCGAGGATAATAGCACACACAATAATGATACTAACGGCAGATGTTGATAAAATGGTTACCGGTTGTAGTATTTGTAAGAGGTTGTTTTTGTTATCATCCGAAATTTTAAACCGGCTCAATTGATCATTCCATTCAGGGGCATGTAGTTCGGGTAGGATGGTTACAGGTTTTATGGAGAGATTTAAGATCTCTATGACGGGTTTAAATTTAATTTGCGACGGGAATGGGTATGAGTTATTAAGGGTAACCTTATACGGGTTGTATATTTGGAGGGCTTTTGAACGCAAGGAGCAACCAATTGGTAGCCGAATAACCATAGGGATTGTGATGAGGGAATAATTCGATGGACACTCGAGAGTAGCGGCAGTCCTGTTCGCGAAAGAAACCCAGATGTCTGGTCCAATTCGTAGTTGGATAGTTTTAGGGGAATTAAATCTTTTAAATGAACATACGGGGGCATGCCGGTCACGAATTAAATCGATAAAGCAAGACCTAGTAGTTGGAAGAATAACTGGTTTGAGTGGAGGGCAGACGAGTTGTTTATTTGGTTGCGGGAATCGGCAATGCCGGACGTCGCTATCTGACATCATAGAATAAGCTGATAGATCTTTGGTGAGGAAAAGGTAAGGTGGTACGGTGGGTAAATACAATCGATAGACATTAGAGTTATTTTGGTAGGGTGTGGGGAAAGGGTGAAACTTATATACGTCATAAGTGAGGACATCGAAAAATGGTATAATTATGAGGTATGTGTAGGGCGTGGTCCATGTACAGTCCAGGTGTATGCTAGAAATTGGGGGTAATTAGTGTGGTTGAGTGGGAATATGGGTGATAATTTTAATTGTGACTGGGCGGTGTGAATCAAGGACTGAAGTATTTCCCATGGTATTAGGGTGGAAAGAGTGATTTTTTCCATGGGCTAGCTGGGTTGCACGCAAAACCTTGGAATGAATCGTAGTTATTCGATGTAAGTATTTATCGATTTGGGTTACTTGTATGTTCATTATTTCTATTAATTCTAGATATCGTTTGTGTTCTTTGTATTGAGCTAACATGGATTCAAGGTATGTGAATCTGTCCGAAAGGGAGTGAAGGAAGCGATTGTTTTCGTGTAATGACCTAATAGTTTGTTCTAACATGTGTCCATTATATTGTCGATTTCGCGCGAAGAGATTCAATTTAAGTTCAATTCTTTTAATATCTTCTTCGGTCGCTAATCCGAATAAACCTTTGAACAGTTTCCCTCCTATATCTATCAGTCCCCTTTTACTTCTTTGGTTAAAGTTTTGTTTAAAATCGTCCCATGTTGTAGCTTCGCTAATTGATGGGACGTAAGTGACTGTGTCATGAGCATTCCCTTCCTTCGGGTCAATAAATCTTTTTGCTTCTCTAATTTTTATATCATCATCGGTAATATTTTCGCGTAAGAAATGTTGCTCTAAAGATTCAACCCAAGGTCTTACGCGTGGTTCAACAAAACGATTATCTATGGTCCCCTTAAAAATTAAAACAGTATGAGGAAGGTTTACTAGTCTGCCTAAGTTAATGTATGCTGGGGCGGGGGTTTGAGACTGAGACATATTGGCTTGTGTGTTTGGGAGTATGTTTGAAGGGCGCGGCGTAGGTGGAAAAATGGGTGTAGGTAAATTTTCGATGTCAGAAAGCGCACCGTCTGAATCGCTCATATGTGAAGGTACTTATTAATGTGTTCTAATTAGGTCTGCTTGACCGATCTTAATTTATGGAATGATCACTTAAGGGATTTTCCTAACTACACTATCTAAAAAAATAAATGCACAACACTTTGCCTAATTAGGGGAAAATTTGAAAAGATTGTAAACAAAAATAAAAATGTAAACAAAATTTCACTCGAATGTACGTGAAGGTATGGTAATACTATGTTTGGTACATAAAATAAAATTATACTATACTAACTAGAATAGTAAAAATAACTGTGACAATAATTCTGTGACAATAATTCTGTGACAATAATGTTTTCAATAAAACAAAAATGTATCACTGGTGTCTGAAGTGTTCACTGTGTTTTGTGTTAATTCTGGCTCAATACTAAATATTAATTGTTAATAATAATGACTTCAAATGTTTAGAAATTATTTTAAAAAGAGTTTTGTACTTAACAAGATTCCTACGGCGAAATCCTTAGAGACGTGTCCTGAAGACGTGTCTTGCTGGCCACTTGTTCCTGGATGAAAACTAGGCGTGGAGAACTTGGAGTCGTGACGCACCGGTTCAAGGGTGGATGTGACGAACTAGAAGTCGTGACACGCCGGTCAACTGGGTGGATGTGACGAACTAGAAGTCGTGACACGCCGGTCAACTGGGTGTTGGTTCTGGTTCCAGGGTCTGGAAGACTGGAAGAATCCTGGAGTCGTGAAGATCCTGGTTAAAGGGTCGCCAGTTGTTAACCCCTCCGTCTATGGCCCGTGTTGGTTCGAAGTCGACGGGGGTTCTAGTTAGGTGGCAGCAACGGATGTGTGTCTTGAAGTAGTTTCTTCTATATTACTCTCCGAGTTCTTCTATAGTGGCTCGGAGGACTCTGCTAGACTTACTCAAAATGCTGAAGGTTCCGGATTCTTCTTATAGCGTATCCGGAAAGTTTAATGACTAAGTTCTTCTGAAGAGAGCAAGGCTCGAAGGATAAGGTAAAAACTAGCTTCAACTGTAATTTTACTGTGAAAATGTACAGGTAGTGCTCAGCCTCTGAATTAGCTTCTGAATGACAATGGAATAATTTTAGTGGGTTTATATACCCAAAAACTGCTAACATTATTATTATTAAATGCTAAAAAGGCTGTATTATTTTTGCACAATATTTGAAAATAAGTAAATTTTTTAGCTGTGGTAAGGCTGGAACGAGTAAACAAAATATTTGAAGACGAAACCATATTTTTATCTTAAACCGCGACTTTTCAGATCTGATGTTATCATGATCTGCCAAGTTAACTAAAAGTGGAAATCGGACTATGCATCTTTACACTAAAATATGCATATGAGTGAAATTTTAAGGTTTAAGATGTACAATTTTAATGCTTAGGCAAGACATGATCTCATTGTTTATAACGAAAGAGAGTGTATACAAAATGTGAACATTGCAAAACTTAAACAGGATTCCTTATTAAGCGAAATCTAAAAAAATGATTATGAGATTTTAAAAAACCACAGGTCACCAATTATTTAGCAAAGTAGAAAGCAAATCAAAAATTTTATCCAAACTCGCGTTGGGCGATTTTGGTCCTTATGTAAAATGAATACACACACGTACATACATATGAGTATAGGCATTATATAAAGTTAAGTATATAAGAATATACAGGATTATATAAATACATGAACCATATACACATGAATTTTTAAAAATGGATACTTTTTCTTACAATGGATACAGAGACTATATAAATGAATACAAGAATTACATGAAGGATAAGATAATATAGGAATATGGGAATTATTTATGGTTCATTTTTACATATATATATGTGTGTGTGTGTGTGTGTGATAATAGGGATCTATGTGCGTTTGTGTGCGCTTTTAATTCGTTCGAAGGTTATTAATATGTACTGGCCATTTATGCCTTCTAAGTCTTTTAAGCCAACTGGCAGATTAAGCCAACTTGCTGATTAAGCCAACTGGCGGATTTCGAGTTCTAAGCCAAGTGATGCTACCTTGAGCTCTCATTAAGCTTCTGCATCTCGCAGACGCTGGATGGTCTCTTCCTCTCTCTCCTCCTCTCTCTCTGTTTCTTAGGTTAAGTATACCCCTTTTGGGGGTGAGGCCGTCCTAACTTCTCCCCCAAAGAGGTTAGGTGGACTCTCCCAGCTTGTTGGGGGAGTTCCCCCTCTTTTCTCGGGGGTGACACCTTGCCACAAAGAGGGTGGGGTGGTGGCACTGGCACTCATTTGATCAACATTGCAATTGCTCTGCACTCGTCTTGTTTGCAGCCATGCTATTCTCATCTTATTATATATCATTTCATTCATTCCAACTTCGGTTTTTATTACTTCGTGAATTAACGCCTAAAGAATTAATTAATTACACAGGCCTGCGATGGTTTTGTTGTCCGAAATATTTTATCGCTTATATAGTAATTTTTGCACGGTCATTCCGAAAATAATATTAATTTTTCGCCATCATTTATAGATTTTTCACAAAATGTCATATTTCATATTACATATGTAAGTAATTTTCATTAAAATTGACTCAATTAAATTAGAATCTAGTGCCTATAAATGCTTCCAGATCAGCAGGGACGTCAGAGCGTCTTGGAGAACATTCGCGAAACGCACCACTAGTATATAGTGATTGACAAGACACGAGATGAGTTAGTCTGTCTAGTGCGTGCGAGGTTATAGTTCTTTATTATTCAAAAGTGCGCCGTGACTATATTTCTCTTCTCAAATTTGTTATTTGTCGCTATGGCAATCAGAGGGTGTGTAAATAGCCCAAACATTTTTTTTATATGTGGAAAATTTACTGTGAAAAAACAAATGCGAGATATTAGACTTCGTCAAGAAAGCATACTATGCGTACTTCGGAATGAAACTTGGGGATCAAGACAAATCATGGGCTCCACATAAAGTTTGCAGTGTTTGTGTTGAACAACTTAGACTGTGGAGTAAATGTAAAAAGGTTCTTTACCTTTTGGGATTCCAATGGTCTGGCGTGGGCCTAGAAATCACAGCAATGACTGCTATTTTTGTTCATGTAACGTGCAAGACTACAATACTAAAGGTAAAAAGGAAATTTCTTATCCAAACTTTCAGTCTGCTATAAGACCTGTTGCTCATGGACCTGGTATACCTGTACCTACTAAAACAAATAAGCTTGATATAACTTCATCTGACTCAGTGTTTGATGACGATGGAAACGATGATATTGATTGTTTTCAAACCGAAACATCTGGTGAGTCCCAATTGTTTACACAAAGTGAACTTAATGATTTGGTAAGAGATTTGTCGCCTGAAGGATTCTTCAGAGATTTTGGGATCCAGACTTCGTGCAAAGAACTTGCTTTCTCTCGGGACGTCATTTTACTGGTACAGAAATCGAGAAAAAGAATTCGTCCAATATTTTTCTCAAGAAAATTCACTGGTATATTGCAACAATGTTTCGGAAATAATACTTAAGCTAGGCGCTGCAGTCTATGACCCAAATGAGTGTAGACTTTTCATTGATTCCCTCAAAAGAAGTCTAAATGGCGTCCTCCTTCACAACGGTAACTTGTACGCATCCATTCCTGTGGCTCATTCGGTTCACTTGAAGGAAACGTACGAAAATCTTGAGCGTCTTCTAGCTAAGGTTAAATACAAAGAACACGGTTGGCTACTTTGTGGAGACTTAAAGTGATTTGTATGTTGTTAGGTCAACAACCAGGTTATACGAAGTTTCCATGTTTTTTGGGTGAATGGGATAACCGAGCAAGAACAGAGCACTAGATAAAAAAGGAACGGCCACGCAGAGTCAACCTGACACCTGGTTCTAAAAACATTCAACGTGGAGTTTGGTTGACACGAAGAAACTCCTTTTACCTCGGCTTCACATAAAATTGGGTTTGATGAAGCAATTTGTTAAGGCCTTGGATGAAGATGGAGATTGTTTTAAGTATCTGTGTGGTAAATTCCCAACTCTTTCGGAAGCAAAATTGAAAGAAGGAATTTTCGTTGGTCCCCAGATTAGAAAACTGACTTTGGATGAACACTTTGAAAGAACAACGAACAATCTTGAAAAAGAAGGTGGATTGTTTTTAAGGATGTTATCAGCAAATTTTGGGGGAACAACAAGGACCCAAATTACCAAAACATCGCGAACAACATACTAAGTTCAAAGAGTTTGGTTGTAATACGAGTTTAAAATTACATTTCTTACATTCACACTTGGATTACTTCCCTGAGAATCTCGGAGTACTCAGCGAACAACAAGGAGAACGGTTTCACCAAGACATCAAAGAAATGGCGAAGAGATATCAGGGAAGGTGGGACATCAGCATCATGGCTGATTACTGCTGGATGTCGAAACGGGATACTCCAGAATTATTACATAAAAGAAAAGGAATAGCGCGTACATTCGAGACTAAAAGGCACAGATCTCACAAGAAAACTCAGGAAAAATAAAGATGAATATGTAATTGACGTTAATAGTCTTCTTTCTTTTTAAAGTTGTTTGCATTTGGAATTAGGATAACAAAGTGAAATAGGTACCTAATGTAAATTGAAATAAATAATATTTCTTTATTTTGTTGTTTTTTCCAATCCAGTTTGCAGAAAATCCTTACGTGATAGCGAAAATGGACACTTTATTCGAAATCATCGTAGTTGAATTACAGTATATAAAATCAGTTATTAGTAAGAAAACAACTCTTACAAAGTTCTCATTCGCAGGCCTGTGAATTATTGATCCATTGGATGCTAAGGATTCTTTTCCACTGATTTGAAATATTTAATGAATTCATTCCGAATTGGATCAGAATATCGAAATTGAGTACGTACTCTTCCGTAGTTGGAATTTAAATGAAGGTTGACGTATTTCCTTTTTAACAGAATGTGCATTTTGTAATCATTGTATACAAGTGAATTTCTTGTGTGTGAATACATTGTTTCATTGCCGTGCGAATCTGTTAAAATTAGTGCAAAACATGTATTGTATAAAATCTTATTAAGAATGACATTTAATAAGTGTAAGTTGAAAATAACTGTCAGTCAATTTGTGTGTCAAAGGTTTGTTAAATGTTGTTAAGTATAATGAAAAGTGATTTGGGCTATACTGTAGTTCATGATACTTTTTCGTTTTACGTTTAACGGAAACTGAACGAGCATTCACTTACACCTTATACATTTACACCTTCATTTACAACTACATTTACACCTTCACTTACAACTACATTCTCTTTCAACCAAGCGAGAGTCGTTACACCTTACAAACCATTATACTTTGTGCGCTTTGCGTTCCCTGATATACATCTTACATCCTCCATACACCTTAAAATCCCTCGCATCTTATACAGTTCCTTACACCCTACGAACTCTATTCCTTTGTTTCGTATCCTCGGTCCTTTCACCTCGTAGGTGAAATTTAGTTAAAACGTCTTTATTCGTGCCAATATCCGTTATCGTATCCAAATTTGATTGAACGAGTCCGGACCTTAATGGCTTCCATGTTTGGCAGAGACAATTCCGACGTAAAATCCCTCATTAAAATGGCTATCGTTTCTATTATAAAATATTAAGGTCTACTGTTAAAAGAAATTAAGGAAGTAATTTATTAATTACACACACACCACACACACACACACACACACACACACACACACACACACACACACACAAAATATATATATATATGCAGTAAAATCACAAAATAACACGTGAACTTATTAATAAGCAAACAACCACAGGGAAAAAGGAAAAAGAAACACGAATTCCGAGCGCTTTCGTGATATATTCACATTTCTCTCTTGTCCTTGAAAATGTGAATATATCACGAAAGCGCTCGGAATTCGTGTTTCTTTTTTCCTTTTTCCCTGTGGTTGTTTGCTTATATATATATATATATATATATGAAAATTATTTCACGAAAGTAACGTGAAAAATATTTATGATGAATAAAACCACGAAGGAAAGGAAACACAAAAAGGTGCTCAAGCGCTTTCGTCTAATGACATCCTCAGGAACACTGAAGTACATAAAAGGTTACGCCCTATATATAGGTTACAGAAAGAAAAAAAAGAAAAAATAAATAAATGAATAAATAACATACATACACACAAACATATATATATATATATATATATATATATATATATATATATATACATACATATCTACACATACATATATATATATATGAATAGAAACGACATAAGTATTAAGGAACGTTTCTGCACACGAGAGGAGAGATAACGAAATAATGAAAAATGAGGCGAACCTCCTCGTGTGCAGAAACGTTCCTTAATACTTATGTCGTTTCTATTCATTTATATACTGCGCGGTCATTGCAGTTATTTGTTGCATATAATATATATATATATATACACGGTGAACCAAAAGTAGGTGGACAGTAGGTTGAATACGGTTTGTGTTATATTATATTATAACTATGGTGTTCATTATAACTATGGTGTTTGTGTTTTTTATATTAAATATTATAACTAAATTTATTTAAATTTTATTTTGTATTATAGTATACAAAAAATTAAATATGTATTCTCAAAATAAACGTTATCATTTACTGTCCACCTACATTTGGTTCACCCTATATATATATATATATATATATATATATATATATATATATATATGCAATAAACAGAGAAGTAAAAATAAAAATTAAAAATTAAAGGATTAACAAGAGGCATACAGATTTGTAAGGAAAAATATCGATTTTTAGCACAAGATCAAATTAATTATAAAAATACAAATTTATACTGGAAATCTGCCCGGGTTTTAACACTTTGCCTTTTATAGTCAAGTTTCGATATATATATATAAATAAAAAAGATTAAAAGTTAATAAAGTAGCATACAAGTTTACCAAAGATTTAGCGTCCTACCCTTTTTATCTAAATCTGTTTTGAAGGAATTCAAAACAACAGGATCGAGTTGAAAAAGACCTTTGCTTATGTTGAAGTTATTTGAAAGTTGGATAATGGCAGACTCAAGAATATTTCTATTAACAATGTTGCTAGAGTGAAATAAAACTGAAGCATTATTCCAACCAATACAGTGGGATAACTCTGACAAATGGACAAAAAGAGCACTGGACAACTGTCCTGTTCTAACGGAATATTGATGCTGTTTTATACGTGTGTGCAAATCCTTTCCCGTCTGACCTATGTAAAAGGAATCACATTGTTTACACCCAATTTTATAGATAATGCCTATCTATCGGAAAACAACAAACAATTTGTCCTACGTACACTTTTACTCGGGACATGACACCCCCACTAAGAAGGCCATTTTTTCATCAATGTTTCTCCGCGCCCTTAGGATCGCCAGTCCGGAATACATCGATGCCGAATTGGAAAAATTCAACGGTATTGGAAGTGATCTGTGTTATTCATCTGCGTTTATGGAATCTTGTCTCAACAAGGAAAAACGAACTTTCTATCGTGTCAATAATAATACTCGTACTTTGTCAAAAAATATTTTAGTACTTCCATTTTTCCCGGGCTTTTTAGGCATTGCTAATGTACTTAAACTTTTGGATATTAATGTAGTATTTTCATATAACAATATTGTGAAAAATATCATAGTAAAAAATAGCCCTACCAATAATTCAGGCATTATCTATAAAATTGGGTGTAAACAATGTGATTCCTTTTACATAGGTCAGACGGGAAAGGATTTGCACACACGTATAAAACAGCATCAATATTCCGTTAGAACAGGACAGTTGTCCAGTGCTCTTTTTGTCCATTTGTCAGAGTTATCCCACTCTATTGATTGGAATAATGCTTCAGTTTTATTTCACTCTAGCAACATTGTCAATAGAAATATTCTTGAGTCTGCCATTATCCAACTTTCAAATAACTTCAACATAAGCAAGGTCTTTTTCAACTCGATCCTGTTGTTTTGAATTCCTTCAAACAGATTTAGATAAAAAGGGTAAGACGCTAAATCTTTGGTAAACTTGTATGCTACTTTTTAACTTTTAATCTTCATTTTATTTTTATATATCGAAACTTGACTATAAAAGGCAAAGTGTTAAAACCCGGGCAGATTTCCAGTATAAATTTGTATTTTTATAATTCATTTGATCTTGTGCTAAAAATCGATATTTTTCCTTACAAATCTGTGCCTCTTTGTTAATCCTTTAATTTTTAATTTTTATTTTTACTTCTCTGTTTATTGCATATATATATATTATGTGTGTAGATACGTATGTATATATATATATATATATATATATATATATATGTTTGTGTGTATGTATGTTATTTATTTATTTATTTTTTCTTTATTTATTTTTTTTTCTCTCTGTAACCTATATATAGGCCGTAACCTTTTATGTACTTCAGTGTTCCTGAGGATGTCATTAGACGAAAGCGCTTCAGCACCTTCTTGTGTTTCCTTTCCTTCGTGGTTTTATTCATCATATATATATATATATATATATATATATATATATATTAATGTAAAGAACGACGCTTGTGTAGAAGAGCGTTCCGCACAAGATGAGGAGGGAGAACGAACAAATGAAAAATGAGGTACCACCCGGGAATCGAACCCGGGTGGTACCTCATTTTTCATTTGTTCGTTCTCCCTCCTCATCTTGTGCGGAACGCTCTTCCACACAAGCATCGTTCTTCACATTAATTATATTGTATGTTGTTTGCAGTTAAAATGTATATATGTACGGCATGCGTAGGCGCCCCCTCAGGGCATTGGTTTCTGCTCGTATGCAGGAGAATTACGACTTCTGATTGATCGAGGTACATGGCGTAGTGGATAGCATATCTGACCGGCAATCGGATGATCCCGGGTTCGATTCCCGGGTGGTACCTCATTTTTCATTTGTTCGTTCTCCCTCCTCATCTTGTGCGGAACGCTCTTCTACACAAGCGTCGTTCTTTACATTAATTATACTGTGTGTTGTTTGCAGTTAAAATATATATATATGCCTAAATTCCCAAGTAGTGCCAGTATTAGGCCCCTCAGGGCATTGGTTTCTGCTCGTATGCAGGAGAATTACGACTTCTGATTGATCGAGGTCCATGGCGTAGTGGATAGCATATCTGACCGGCAATCGGATGATCCGGGTTCGATTCCCGGGTGGTACCTCATTTTTCATTTGTTCGTTCTCCCTCCTCATCTTGTGCGGAACGCTCTTCTACACAAGCGTCGTTCTTTACATTAATTATACTGTGTGTTGTTTGCAGTTAAATATATATATGCCTAAATTCCCAAGTAGTGCCAGTATTAGGCCCCCTCAGGGCATTGGTTTCTGCTCGTATGCAGGAGAATTACGACTTCTGATTGATCGAGGTCCATGGCGTAGTGGATAGCATATCTGACCGGCAATCGGATGATCCCGGGTTCGATTCCCGGGTGGTACCTCATTTTTCATTTGTTCGTTCTCCCTCCTCATCTTGTGCGGAACG
>JAJOZX010012452.1:0-52500 GCA_023014485.1 Bathynomus jamesi
GCCTTTCTTCCAGCAGCTTCAATGTCAGAGTGTTGGCACAATCAGAACAGATGTATTTGCAACTGAACGGAGTTCAGCCACCTTCATCAGTGTGTCGAATGCTTTGGCTTTACGATCGAAAAAATTCTGGATGTGCTATCACAGCCCGTGAAAGCATGCACAAACAGAAGATACTTGCAGATGTCATTGCCTAACAATGATTGAATGCTGAGAATATCATACACAGGATTAGGAGATGGTCCCGTCTTATATCGCTGCGATAGTACAACTTGAAACCACTGTCCTTGGCATGTTACAGAAGGAGAATCAGCAAGTCGGTGTCTTCCCCTATTACTGTTGTAGTTGCATTTTCTGATGAGGAAACTGCTGCACGAACGATGTCCACATCAGCATCCCCATCTGAGTTGTGAACAGTACACCCGTCCTTCTTCAACATCTCACCTACGAGGGAAATAAATGCTTGCTTGCTTGCTTGCTTGCTTGTTTGTTTTCATTAGCCAAGAAGTGTTCCTTCTGGCCAACAAACTTCATGCTTGGACTGAGATTCACATTTCTGCTTGTCTTGGTGCTGAGTCTTCTGTGGGTCATGTCCTTGATCGTAGGAGAGCTGCTGTAGCCATCAAAAACAATGATTGCTTTTCCATATGTTTTCAAAGTGAAATCGGCATATGAGTTGGCGATGCTGTCAGATGTTTCATCTTGACGCCAGGAAACACGATGTAGTAGAGATCCACCATCCAATACGTACTGGTCTGTGCACTGAATTTCTTGAACTTCTTCCATGCGTAAAGTGTCAGTGTATTTGATTATTGCATGAGCTAGCTGAGACTTATCGGGTTTCCTCAAGATACTTCGTGATTCGAACAATGCAGGAGGATATGCACACAGTTCGTAACACATGACATCTTCAAGATTCATGTCTCCGCCAATGGCAACAGTCATCATTCTCTGAAACAGTAGTGCAGGATCTACTTCTATATCTGAAGCATCAGTGATCACAACGGCAGAAGCAGATCCTAGTGTTTTCACTTTGTCAGATCTTTTGGCAGAATATGTAAAGGCTTGTTTCCCAATCATTTTTACGACAATGTTCGTACCGATTGAATGCAATTGATGAACGTTAACTCCAGGATCAGCAGTTAGCCCTGTTACAATGTTGCAGAGACCCGAGGTAGAATGGAATGGGGATAAGGATTCCAGACGTTCAAGTACTTTCTTCATGTCATTACTGTCCCTGATTTGTCTACTTCCCCTCATTTCCTTGTGCTGTTCACTACTTTCCAACAAAACTCTGGTGTATTCCTGCATTGCTAAGTTATAAGTGGAACACAGAGGCATAGAAAAGAGCCACGTTGTCCTTTGGATGTCTGTAAATCCACTTCCGCGTGTCAGTCCGCCTCTGCTTTTCAGGGAACGCATTAGTACTTGTTCTATCACCAGGTCTGCGCCGAGTCCGGCCCATAATCTGTCGCTTCTTCTTACCACAAACTTACCTTCCTGGAACATTTTGTTAACGGCTGGATTTTCAGAAGGCAAACTTAACATTTTCTGCAGGTACAGGTATATCGATTTCAGGTAATTGTGATGTCCGGCTGCTGCAATTATGGGGATGGTCTCCAGCATAGCTTGCAAGTGCAAATCCCACGAGCCGGTTCTGTCTGCTGTTATCAAGGAACGTGCAATGTTGATCATTCGCTGATATTCCAACCAGAGTTGACTTGTTTGCGAAGTAGATTGTAGGTCAGTTTTCTTCGCATCCAAAGTGGTAGCAATCTGAGACAATGCATTCGAAGATTCCACATCCTCAACTGATTGTTTGGCGGTCATAACATCGTCGAGCAAGTCACAAGCTTCCTTATGGAGGTCATGAGGAGTTCCATCTTCATTACGAGGGAAAACGTCTGCGACTAGTAAGGTACTAAGAGCTGCATCTACTATCATATGACCACGTATCGCTCTTGAAACAGCTTTTCCAGACATCATGTGTTGCACGGCATTTGGTCCGTATATTTCTTGAAGTACTTCAGACAATCCTGAACCATTCATAAGAGTACCGACTGCTCCCAAAAGATTCATCAGTGTGTGAAATGATCCCAGCATTAAAACGTCCTGCAGGTCTCTCTGTTCATTGATGATTTGGGAAGCTTTCCAGAACAAAGGCTGATCAAAGGTAATAATGCATGAGACTTTTTGATCGCGTGCTATCTTGCTCAAATATAGTAATGTCGAAAATATGCAGGTCATGTCAGTTGGCGACATATCTATGATGGGAAGGAACGTGATCGACGCCACACCTGGATGTGAGACACTTGATCCACCGTGAATTGCCTGCATTGTTCCGAACCAACTTGGACCTGATCTTTCTGCTGAAGATATCTGCCAGAGAAGACTAAGTCGACTTATGGTGGCAGTGGGTACTGGAAGTTCGCGGAATGAGATGTCCCTCAACATGCTTCTCGCGTGTCTATATTCCCTAATGTCAACGGTTGCAATCTTCTTAATGTCATTGTCACCAACATTACGCCTGTGAATAGAAGGGTGGATCTTGATCTTCGGAGTTATTGCGGCAATCATACCCATTCCATGAAAGGTATTCTTCCCATCCAAAGTGCAGACATCATGATCGACGTTATCTGCTGCTAGAAGGACTGCAGTGTTTTCATCAACAGTAAAAGAGCCAGACCCACTTGCCAGCGCCGCGTTTCTTTCGAATCTTGTTACTTCTGCATACGACGAACAGTAACCCAGCTGATGGAGAACATCAATAAGGTACCTTGACCTAAAGTTGTGGTGTAGCTGAACCGACAAACCGATCTGTAGTGGACATAGTAATCCTCTAGGACGGGTTGCTTGCATAATGCTGTGCCCAATTGCACCTATTTTTCTTGAAGCATCCTGTCCCGCAAATGCTTTTGATAATAGCAATTTCAGACTGTTGGGAATGTAATCAAGAGCACTTTCTGCAGTGATGTCATTTGGAGATGGATACACATCTTTTCTAGGCGAGTCGACAGACTTGATATCACTTCTGATTATTTTTGCAGCAGCTTCTACTAGGTAAATCTTCTGTAGCTCTATATCTATATCACATTCTTTCGACTTTTTGTGATAATCTATAAGAATTTCATTAGCTGTCTCTCGTAGTGTTACTACATCTGCCTTCCCACTTTCACCTGATATTATGATCTTGTCTCCGTAACGTTCTAAAAGCTTTCTCTTCATGTGCCTGCGTTCGTAGACAGAGCTCTGACTTCCTTGAAGATATTCCTCCATTTTGGAAATTAGGTCTCCAATCAACAGTTGTTCATCATCATTCTCTTCCAGGTAAGCACAGGTCTGAAGGAATGCTTGGTGTTGCTCTTCATTAGTTGGTCTCCCTTTCTTCGAATCATGATCGTCGGAGGAGTATGCGCGAGGAATGTTTTTTCCACTTCGAAAATTTACGCTGCAGGTGTGATGGTACACACAATCTGCAGCAGGAAGATCACGAAGATAATACTCCAGACGGCCTTTTACATTAAACGACCATTCATCGCAGCGGCTTTCACAGCACCTTTTTATGGTTTCGGAGAACTCCGTAGTTCTTATTTTGACATGCTCTGATTTTGGTTTGTGTTTGGAAAAAAAAGTCCACAAAGGTATCACAAAACAAACTGAGTAGCACTGGAAAATGCGTATTCATGAAAACGAGCACTTTTCCTTGGTATTGCCTCGGCTGCGGTCTGTCGCTTCTTTATTTCAATGGTCTTTTTATCCGTAAACCTTTTCCTACATACAACGTGAACACTTATTCCAGCTGTTGCAACAACATCGCTTCCACGGCTGCGGCTGGATGCATTTATACCATCTGCTCCTTTTTGCGAGATGTGAACCACTTCCTGTCCGCTGTCCAATTTCTCCTTACAAATCACGCACAATTCTTCAGGGTCTGCATTCTTGAAGGCGGACGCACACCGAGTCAGCCGTACACCGAGTCAGTCTGAAACAGAAAACACAAATTAATAAACTGTGTTGCAGTATTTAAAAGGAGTACATAATAACAGTTTTAAAGAAAATGACAAGCACAAATACGCAGATTTGATAGTGGGTAGTAGGAATTAAAGAGTTGTATATAATATAAGTTTATAAAGATGTAGCAATGTCCATTCTCACATACACTCCATACAGTATATTTTATTTACATTACGTGACGTCATAGTTTAATATTAGCCGCCTAATACAATTTTTAGTGTCATATAGGTTAATTTAGAAACGAAAATGTGTTTTAAAACATTTTACTGATCAAGAAAAACGTCATAACTCTCTCTACAAAGCGAAATTAAAATTTATTGTATTTCGTAGGAAACTGCCAGTCCGCCATTTTGAATTTCATTTTTGGGGGCGTTCCCGGGGTCCAATTTTGGATATGTTATTCTGCAATGGTTCCTGAGCTGGAAACAGTTTAGAAAGCTTCTGAAGCAATTTTGTCCAGGTTGAAGCTATTTTTGCTCTAGATTGCCTGGACTAAATTTGTAAAGTGACTTTCAGTATTATTTTTCGCTTACTGTTGTGCTTGCTTGATACTTTTTTTTATTGTCCTGTTTGATATAAACCTCGAAAACTACTGCTCTGAAGTTTGAGCAATTTCGGCAACTTTTGTCGTTGGGAGTAGCAGCCCCGACTCCTGCCATGTCTTTCGTGAAGTAATTTAAATAATTACAAAGTGCCATTTTTCCATTTATTATAGAAGAATGGATGCGACACCTAATCACGAACAAAGAACTGTGAATAATGAACGAGAAATCTACGCGCATCTTTAAATTAACTTGATACAAGTATGTACCAAAAGCAAAATCGAAGTTTTTCTGACCTGTTGGGAAACAAAATACGTTCGTACAATTGCTCGTCTCCAATTTCGTGTTCGCGTATATGAACGAGCGAGAAAATATTAGAACTTCACGAATCATTGCCAAACCAAACTAATTTACCAAACTTTGGAAGTAGCCGAGTATCTTTATGCTATTCAGATTTTTCAGTTTTCCAAAGGTCGTCATATAATTAAGATGTAAGAATTGACCGGTTAAAAGTCGAAGTGATTTATCTGCAAAAATATTATTCATATGCTTTTGTCTGGATGTAAAGCGTTGAGGTGAGCGAGTAGTTATGTCTATGAAGTAGCTATTTGCGTTATACCTGCTGGGGAAAACTGGACATTTTTACAGACAGACTACTGGCACAAACGTTCCCCCAAGCCTTAACCCTTTAACGCCAGAATTGTTTGTAGGGTTAAGTTATGAATGCTTGTATTTGAAAGGTTACCAATATATAGCGTCGTCCTTTTAGGGTTAAACACGCACCAATACATATTGAGTTACTAGTCGGATTAATTATAGGTAAAAATGCCAGAGGTTAATAAAGCCATAGTATATAGTACAAGTTCGCCTAACAACCTATGGCATTATTATTACCTCACCCCTATTAGCAATACTGATTGGTCATTTCTTTAGCCCTTATAATTAGGCTTTGTTTTAATTATCATAATTCAACTTATATTTTAATTAATTTTGCATTATAAACATTCAACTTCCAAACTGAATTCTTTGGAATTACTGGTACAGTAATAAAAATATAATTTCTCAAAATTTAATACAAGACGTTTCTGAAGAAAACACATTTGTTCTACGCAGCATTAGTTTTACTTTGTAAACACTTTTTAACTGTATTTATGATAGTGACAAGTGTGTATATATATATATAAAGAAAAAGGGAGGACCTTTATTAAAGAGAAGATACGATTACATTTAATACTTTAAAACACTAATTAAACCTTAATATTGTACTAAAAAAAAATTATACTACCTAAAATGAAATACATATGTAATGCATGCGATAGTTTATCCAGTCTAAAATTAAGCTTAAACTAGTTACTCTTATCCACACGAACGTAACTATTACGTTGAAAATGACATTTTTGTTTAAGATTAAAGCGGAATATTTAAATTCATAAAAAAAAACCCTACTTTCTTAGACAAAAATAACTTCATTGTTGTATCTTCTAAATAAACGATCGAACAACAAATGCCATACAATGCTCAGTGAACCACCATTATTATGCTTTTAATTCAATTAGTGTCGTGTGATCTGAACCAAAGTTACATCATCTTCAGTTCACTGCCTGATACGTAGAATTGACGTCAAAAAGAGTTTTGTTGGCTTTCAAAGCTAAATCCAATTTAGCTTTTTTCAAATTAGGACCTGAAATAAATTTTATTCATTAATTTCTGAAGAAATTATATATATATAATGATGAATTTCACACAAACACGTGAAATGAATGAATGATGCAAACCCATAAGGAAAAAGAAACATTTATTCCAAGGCCTTTCATATATTCAGCAATACACACCTGAGAAGGTGTATTGCTGAATACAGGAAAGGTCTTCGAATAATTTGTTTCTTTTTCCTTGTGGATTTGCATCATTTTATATATATATATATATATATATATATATATATATATATATATATATATATATACACACAGTTGTATAAGTTTCGAATCTGAATTTATTTACAGAGGAAATTTTAATGAACATTTCTCATCATTAAGAAAGATCCCTATGTGGGTACCACCAACTGTCACAGTCAGTACATTAATCTGTCGGTATGTAAGCGGTAATTATTCGTTTTAACACGTATCTCGTTAATGAATTGAAAACATGTTTTTCTTATATAATTTGATTAGTACTGTTTGAAAATGACCTTCATTTCCTTGGGGAAATGTGCCGTTTCTTCAGAAATTTTTTCAGAAATAACCAAACCTGACCTGATCACATGCAAAAGTAATTTTCACGTATATATCCCCCATTTTCTTCGATGGGGAGCGGAATTATATCCGCATACGATATAGGACGCTCGTTTCCTCGGGAAATGAAGATCGTTTTCAAACAGTACGCATCAAATTTACATAAGAAAAGCATGTTTTCAATTTACTACCGAGATGCGTGTTAAAACGAATAATAACCATGTAAGCAACGAGCGCCATCATCAGATTTCATCTTCAGGTTAGATGATGTAACACCCCTTCAGAACTACCTATGTTAAACATTCATACGACTTTTTTTTTATGCAGGAAGGTTGGGCCACGGGTGAATGCCCGTACACCCCCCCCCCCCTCCCCCAATAGAAGAAGAAAGCCAAAATCAAGGTTTTCGAGATGCCTGGACACACTGCGTTTGAAAGATTGGAGGTCAAAGGGGGAAGGGGGGAATGAGGAAGGTTGTTCCAGAGTTGACCGGTTGAGTAGATGAAAGATTGAGAATATCGATTAACCCTTGCGTTAGATAGTTGGACAGTAAACGAATGAGAATGTGTCGAAAGTCTGGTACTGAGTCCTTTCCTTAAAGGAGGAGGCATACAGTTAGTGTTCAGAAGAGCAGTCCCTTATAATAGCGATAGTAAAGAGAGAGGGATTGAAGACAGTAAGAGGCAAGGAATTGAGACGAAAAGCCTTTGAGTCCAACCGGTCAAGCAGAGCTGTGTTGATTGAACCACCCGACACGTGAGAACCGTACTCTACACAGGGGAGGGGGGGACAAAACCCCTGGTACAGAGAGCAACTGAGCGGGGGAAAAGAAACTGCGAAGCCGGTACAGTACACCTAACCTCTTGGAAGCTATTTTGGAAAGGGAATATATGTGATCTTTCCAGGAAAGATCACGAGAAAAGGGAACACCAAGAATGTTAATAGAGGAAGGATGATTGAGTTCTGTGTTGTTGAAGGCAGGGTTGTGGAGTCGGTCCAAAATTTTCCGACTCCGACTCCACACATTGTAAAAAATCTAAAAATCCAAATCCGACTCCGACTCCGACTCCTCTAGTGTTTCACTCTATAATTATCATAATAATAAGACATTTCATCACCACCACACTAAGTGTGAAATTTTATATTTTATATTTTATATTTAAATAAATATTAATTGTACATTCTGAAAATGTAAAAAAAAAATATTAAAAAAAACTTAATCTAGGGGCTATCAATGAATAAGGTTTATTGACCAAAAAAACTAAATAACCTAAATGTTAGTATTTAGGATTTAGAAATTAAGGGTGACACAGGACACAGAAATTGGAGTCGGAGTCGGAAGTTTTTTACCGACTCCGACTCCACAACCCTGGTTGAAGGTAAGGGGATAGTCGTGTGAGTAGACAGCGGGAGGAACTGAGTTTTTGAGACATTGAAAGCTACAAGGTTTTCTTTACCCCAATCAGAGAGAATAGAAAGATCAGGTCAAATGTACCATAGCCGTCCTACGCGAAGCATGTAGTGACTGTTGAGAGGGACGCTTTGTGAAGCGGGTGAAGATTGAAATCATCAGCATAGGAGTGGATACGAAAGGAAGTGCGACCCAACAGATCATCGATAAATAAAAAGAAGAGAGTGGGTGACAGGACAGAACCCCGAGAAACACCACTATTAATAGCTTTAGAAGAACAGTGACCATCTACAACGCAGCTATAAGATCGCCCAGAAAGAAAATCAGGGACGAAATCACAAATAGAAAGATAGAAACCGAAGAAGGGCAGTTTGGCGATGAAAGACTTAAGATTTGTGCCGGACTCTACCAAAAACTTTCAATATGTCTAGCACAATAGAAAAGGTTTCACCGAAATCCCAAAAGGACGACCGAGAGTCAGAGAGATATGCAAGAAGATATGCCAGTAGAGCGTCCCTTGCGCAACCCATACTGACGATCTGAAAGAAGACTGTGAATAAAGAGGTGTTTAAGAATCTTCCTATTAAGGATAGATTAAAAAACTTTCCAAAACCAAGAAATCAAAGCAACTGAACGATATCTGGAGGGTTGAAGAGCGGTCACCATTCTTTAGGACAAGCTGAATGAAAGCGAACTTCCAGCAAGAATGGAAAGAACCCGATGAAAGGAAAGACAAAAGCGTCTGCCAAGGCAGTGTGTCAATACAGAAGCACAGTTCTTGGAATAACAGGAGGAACACCATCAGGACCGTACGCTTTCGTGGAGTTGAACTCAAATAGGGCAGAAAGAAAATCTTTGGAAGAGATTCTAATTTTATACAAAACAATTAAGTCTGAGGAGATGGAGGAACACCACCGGAAGCATCCAGGGTCGAATTGGGAGCGAAAGTTTGAGCGAAGAGTTCAGTTTGTCAAGAGAAGAGATGGCAATGAGTCGTCGGAATGGAAAAGAGGAGGGAAAGAAGAAAAGTTAAGTTGTTGTTGAGGTTCTTAGCTAGATGCCAAAAAGTGAGAAGAATTAGAATTAGACAGGTTTTCACATTTTTGTCGGAGGAAGGAATTTTTGGAGTCGGAAAAACAGATTTTGCACTATTCCGGGCATAAATATAAGCAAAGTGAGAATCAGCCGTTGGATGGCGACGGTATCTTCTGAAAGCCTCCTCTCTGTTGCGGATAGGATTAGAACAAGTTAAACCAAGTTTTTTTTTTTTTTTTTGTATTCATCGTAGAAATAGAATATGGAATGTACGCCTCCATGCCCAAGAGAATCACCTCCGTGATGGGCTCCGGCGACGGAAGCAGTAATCATTCCATGGAAAATCATAGTAGTACTGCCTCATGGCCTCACAATCAGCGGCACCAAAGGCCGAATTGGAGTGATAGGACAGGAAACAGATGCGAGATTATGGTCGGAGGAGGTCAAGGGAAAAAAAATAGTTTGACAGTAAAAAGGATGATGAAAGAGGAGAAATAAATCCAGAATGTTGGGCGTATCTCCTAGGTGAAATGGGAGGAAAGCCAAAGGTGGTGGTGAACAGTGAAACCTTCCAAAATGGAGATTTCAGCAAAAGGAGAGAGAGGATGTATTCCACTTTGGAAGCGAGGTAGTCAAAGAATTTGGATAATTATATAATCAGTAGAATTAGGAGAAAGGTAGACAGCGCAGATGGATTTAGTTTGGGATTGGCACGTAAACTGTAGCCAGAGGGTATAGAATTCAGAAGATTCGAATTTCGGAATACAAGAACAAGCGAGGGTAATGTGTACATATACCTAACATCCTTATAGAAGGAGATTGAAGACACCAATCGACCAGGGAAGTACTCCGAGGGGGGACGTTAGACAGAAGATAGGGATTGCTGGAACTCGCATCTCTCCTGTCAGTTTTCCTTAGCTGATCTTTTTCCGTGTCTCTCATCTACCCTGTGAGCACTCCAGCATGCTCTCAAACACACACTTCTCTCCCTTTTTCTCATTACATACACATGCATCTTTACACACTACATAATCTTTTCAAAATTAAAAAATGAAATGACCAACTAAAAGAGCCTCAGAGTCCCTTGGGGAGGGGACCATAAATGTCCCCACTTCTGGCTCCCCTGCTGCCGATACCGGGAATGCAGACCCGGGCAGTGGGGCTGGATCTACTACCGCTCATTCAAGATGTTCTGGGGCTCTGCCTGACTCACTTTTCATTAATTTCTACATTTGTGGCCTTTTCTCAAATTTTCAGTCTGTTGAACACTACCTCTCCTCTAAACCACTTCATCTTTTCCTCATAAACTCAGGTGTCCGTGACGATTGACAGCAACCCCTTTTCTGTACCCTCTTACTTTCTCTATACTCAATTTCAATACAAAGGTAGATTTTGCGTATATATACGTGATGACCGAACTTGTTCTCGTTTTTTTCGAACTCTAATCTCCTGCATTCTATACCCTCTGGCTACGGCTTACAGGCCAATCTCAAACTAAATACATCCGAGCTGTTTATTCTTCTCTTAATTCTACTGACTATCCAAAATTCTTTGACTACCTCATTTCCAAAGTGGAATACATTCTATCTCGCTCTCCCTTTGCGGAAATCTCCATTTTATGAGATTTCAACGTTCACCACCACCTTTGGCTTTCCTCCCATTTACTAACATCCCTGGTGAACTAGCTTACAACTTTTCCAACCCAAATGATCTAGAGCAGATTGTACAGCACCATACTCGTATCCCCGATCGTCTTGGAGATAGTCCCAACATTCTGGATATATTTCTTACTTCTCATCCTTCTTACTGTCAAACTTTTTTCTCCGTTGGTTTCCTCCGACCACAATCTTACGTGTTTCCTGTCCTTTCGCTCCAATTCGGCCTTTGGATCCTCCCAAGAGGAGGCGCCGCTGATTGGGAGGCCCTTAGGCAATACTACTATGATTCCTCATTGAGTGATTAATGCTTCCGTGGCCGGGGCCCTTCCGAGTGTGCTGAGCCGGGGACTTCGATATACATAGACTGCGCACGCAGACACTTTGGCTCAGAGTGGCGGGCCAGAGGAGGCCTAGCCTTGTTTGGCCCAAAATGTGAATATTTTGCAAAAATGGGTAAAACATGGCTAATTATGGTACACAAACATATCGATATATGTTTAACGTACGTACGTACGTACACGTGTGTGTGTGTGTGTGTGTGTGTGCGCGCTCAACTAAATGGTACTAATTATTATGCCAGTGTAAGAATTTCTTGAGGCGGAAAAACCAATAAGACTCAAAAGTTAAATAAAATTCTCCAACTTCAGTATGTCAAATAAAAGATGTGTTTGAAGGGAGCAATTGTTAAGGAACAACAAACAGGTACTGATGCTATGGTACTTCTTGAAAGCATTGAGTTTCAAATTGAATTAGAAAGTGTTTCACCTGACGACAATGCAATTCTATTTTATATTTCTGGGTGCATTGCCAGATCAATCAAAAAGACACTAAAATGCTCTTCTTGCTGTCAACTTCTTGTCAGAGATGTGACAATTCCTACAGTAAATAGTGAGATTCCAACAGGAGTGAGTGAAAGTGATACAACTAAAAAAAGAAGGTTTCTCGAATGGTTTATGTAATCCTTCTGACATAGTGTTCGTAACAGCAGTTCATGCCTATGAGCTTTATCTGCTCATCTTCAAAGATAATTCTTTGAGATCACAAATCTTAGGATTCGAAAATCCTAGAGCAGTTTTTGTTAAAATTTTTGTTGAAAAGATGGCAGAAAACGAAAACACAAACATTATGTAATATTAAATGTGACAATGGTCATAACTTCAAAAAGTGTGTTGAAAAAGTTTCCCAAACAATATTTAATATTAGTGCAAAAAATTGTTAGTTAAGTGAACAGCCAAATTCATGCAGAACGGAAAAGAGAGCCGGCTACTAAGGGTGATAAACAATCACCAAGTGTAAAAAAGATTGCTAAATTGCAATCTTGATAAAATGTAATTACAAATGTAAGTTGCATTTTTTATTAAAATTAGTGATCATAAATTGTTTTTGTTAAAATGTTTCGTTTTGGCAATATAGTTCAAAATAATAATATTGACATAGGTATGTCCGGGGACTTCGATAACCCCACTCCCTCAAGCAACGTTGAGTGGCTAGAATATTGTTTTTTGCTCTTAGGTATGGTTAAAAACATGGTAGGAGTCCATTATAACACATTTTTTTAACTTATTTGCAATCTTTCGATTTTTGAACCCTAGGCCTCCTCTGGCCCACCCTAAAATCGCGTGTCGAGTCCATGTATATCGAAGTCCCAGGCTGAGCGCATCACAGAGGTGATTCTCTTGGGCATGGAGCCGTACATTCCATCGTGCAAAATCTGTTTTTCGACTCGATTCGCCAAATATTCCTTCATCCGACAAAAATGTGAAAACCTGTGTAATTCTAATTCTTCTCACTCTTCCTGGCATCTAGCCAAGAACCTCTTCAACAACTTTACTACTACTTCTTTCCCTCCTCTTTTCCTTTCCGACGAGTCAGTTACCGTCTCTTCTCTTGACAAAGCTGAACTCTTCGCTCAAACTTTCGCTTCCAACTCGACCCTGGACGATTCCGGTGATGGTCCTCCATCTCCTCTCCTCTCTGAATTTATTATGTCAGAAATTAGAATCTCTTCTGAAGATGTTCTTTCTGCCTTATCTGGGTTCAATTCTAGGTCCTGATGATATTCCTCCTGTTGTTCTGTCTTTCTTCTGGTACATTTCCTTCCTGCTGGAAGTTCGCTTTCATTAAGCCTGTCCCAAAGAAGGTTGACCGCTCTCAACCCTCCAACTATCGTCCAATTGCTTTGATTTCTTGGTTTTCGAAAGCTTTTGAATCTATTCTTAACAGGAAGATTCTTAAATACCTCTTCTCACAATCTTCTTTCAGATCATCAGTATGGGTTGCGCAAGCGACGCTCTACTGGCAATCTTCTTGCATATCTCTGACTCTTGGTCATCCTTCTTTCAGGATTTCGGCGAAACATTTGCTATTGCGCTAGACATATCGAAAGCTTTTGATTAGAGGCTGACATAAATCTTTAATTTCCAAACTGCCCTGCTTCGGTTTCTGTGCCTTCCTCTCTTATTTCCTTTCTGGCCGACCTATAGCTGCGGTTTTAGATGGCCACTGTTCTTCTCCTAAAGCTATCAACAGTGTTGTTCGTCGGGGTTCTGTTCTGTCACCCACTCTTTTATTTATAAATCATCTTTTAATTCGCACTTCCTGTTCTATCCACTCCTATGCCGATGATTTCACTCTTCACTTATTGACCCGCTTCACAAAGCGTCCCTCTCAACCAGGGTTGTGGAGTCGGGGTCGAAGTTGTGGAGTCGGTTATTTTTGGGTGGAGTCGGAGTCGGAACAAATCCCCCCCAACTCCGACTCCAAATCTTAAAACTATAATTTTATTATTTTATAACTACAGGGTGGGCCGTAAGTTTCCATACATAGGAAAAATAAACATTTTGTTATGGACAACCATTTTTATTTATATAATATGCTCTACATGGTTGCCATTGTTTTGAAAACACATTTCAATACGTGTTCCCCACTGTTGATGAACACGCATTAGCACAGTTGACGTTATGCTTGTAATGGCGTTGGTGATACGTTCCTTTAGATGATTTATGTCTCGTATCTTTTCCTGATACACCATGGCCTTCAAGTGCCCCCAAAGATAGAAATCAAGGGGGGTGAGATCTGGGGATCTGGGAGGCCACTCCACAGGACCACGCCGACCAATCCAAGCATCCGGAAACTGCTGCTGATCCAAATACCGACGCACGTGAAGACCATAATGAGGTGGAGCTCCATCTTGCTGGAAGTAAACTGGGAAGTTACCTTCCTCGTTTAGCAGGGATGGGAAAATCTCTTCTTGCAACATGTTAAGATACCTTTCGGCATTAAGATTTCCACTGACAAAAATTGGTCCAATAATTCTGTCACCCCATATCCCGGCCCACACCATCACTTTACCGGCACCTTGCATCTTCGTCGGACTCAGCCAGTTAGGGTTAGCATTACTCCAATAACGTATGTTTTGCCGATTAACCTCTCCATTGACGTAAAAATTTGCTTCATCAGTAAACAAGATCTTACGTCAAACGCATATTCTTAGGGTATCTGAAACATAAAAACAAACGTTTAATTTTTCCTATGTATGGAAACTTACGGCCCACCCTGTATTAAACAACTTTTTAGTTTTTATTATTGTACGAGGAAAGAATAATTAAAATAGAGATTTAAAAATTAACACTATCGAAATTCACGGAGACTATTCATTTACCTATACCATACCTATACTATATGAGTATATATGCCATACGGTTAGTATATACTACAGTCGGAGTTGGAAACTTTTTTCACAGACTCCACAACCCTGCTCTCAACAGTCACTCCATGATTCGCTAGTACGGCTATAGAGCACCTGACCTTTGGTCTTTCTGCTATCTCTGAGTCGGGCAGAGAAAACCTTGTAGCTTTCAATGCCTCAAAAACTCGGTTCTTCCATCTATCTACTTGTCACAATCTTCCACACGACTATCCCCTTGCCTTCAACAACACAACTCAATTTTTCCTCTTAACATTCTTGGTGTTTCTTTTTCGCATAATCTTTCCTGGAAATATCACATATACCCTCTTTCCAAAACAGCTTCCAAGAGGTTAGGTGTGCTG
Organism: Bathynomus jamesi; assembly: GCA_023014485.1. Lineage (NCBI taxonomy): Eukaryota > Metazoa > Arthropoda > Malacostraca > Isopoda > Cirolanidae > Bathynomus > Bathynomus jamesi. The sequence continues at coordinate 14,939 of JAJOZX010012452.1, forward strand.
TACTGGCACCGCAGTTTCTTCACTCCCACCCAGTTGCTCTTTCTGCACAGTGGTCTTGTCTGCCCCTGTATGGAGTATGCTTCTCATGTTTGGAGTGGCTCAACCCACACAGGTCTGCTTGACCGGTTGGAATCAAAGGCTTTTTATCTCAATTCCCCACCTCTTACTCAGTCTTCAATCTCTCTCTCTTCGCCACAATGTTGCCTCGCTCTCTCTTTACTATCGCTATTATAACGGACATTGCTCTTCTGAACTCTCTAACGGCATGCCGCCTCCTTTAAGGAGAACATGCAGCACCAGACTGCTTTCCTTTTCTGTCCAACTCTCTAACGCAAGGGTTAATCGGTATTTCCATTCTTTCATCTACTCAACCGGTCAATTCTGGAATAATCTTCCTCAATCCATCTTTCCCCCCGTCTACGAACTCCAATCTTTCAAACGCAGAGAGTATAGGCATCTCGAAAACCCTGGACCTTGATTTTGGCTCTCTTCTTCTTCTCCTCCTCCTCCTCCTATTTAGGGGGGGGGGGGGGGGGGGGGGGGGCGCTGAGTATAGAGAAAGTAAGAGGGCACAGAAAAGGGGTTGCTGTCAGTTGTCCCAGACATCCGAGTTTCGATGAGGATGAGGTGAGGCTCAACAGATTGACAATCTGAGGAAAGGCCAGGAAAGGCCACGAATGTTGAAGAAAAGAAGTCCTAAACCTATTATGGGTAAATATAATATTACTGGTTTACAAGTCCTAAAATATGCATTCAAACTTGGATATGTTCTACTTGGGCAATTTAGTTTCGCAGTTAAAATTAGGTCACATATAATACTACTGACAGTGGTACTAAACTCGCCATTCTTCCAACTAAATCCAAGCTCGCCTCGAACCATAAAATTCATAAAAAATATTCTGTTCATTGTACATTTTATTCTTTTTGGGCGACAGCAATAAATTTAAAAATAAAAACCAACTAATTTGTAACTTTTTACGAGTTTTCTAAATTTGTATTATGCACCCGGTAGCTTAGTGGTTACGGTGTCAGGCATCGGGTGGGGTTGGACTGGCCACTCGCCCTGTTTATGCTCCCGTTCGGGTGACCGTTGAGCAGACCCCTAAAAAGGAGGGTAAATTAGTTCCGGATATTGCCTGTTGGTTAATAATGTACTGTCGCAGAAGTTAGTGAAGTTTCATCTCTTAATGTGGTAAAACTTCACACTTCCCCCCCGCGACTATACATACATAATCATGGTTTAAGTTTTATTAGTCTTATAACCATAGTTACGTTTCATGTAGTTATTTGGACCTTAAGGGTTCCCGTTAACAACTGTGTATACATAAATACTTTGGTAGCCTGTTGCAAAATTTAATACTGAAAAATAATTTCTGCAGAAATACATCGCAGTGTGACTTTACCTTCTCCCACGAACTTCTGGTCATCAATAGTGCAGGAGAGGGAGAACATCTGTTGCTCGTTTTTCGTGACTGATGACTGAACGTACACCAATCTCGGCCTCATTTGGTGAAGTAACATGACAGGGTGCATCGAGGTGGCGTTATCTGGTACCTGTTTGGCAGGGTTAGGGACGTGCTTTGCTTCTTCTTTCTGAAGGCGTAAAGTCCAGTGAAGGTAACATGGATAAAGGACAAAATGAAAGCGTATTGCAATATGTAAGAGCTACGGCAATGGCACGAGTGACCATTTGAATTAAGAACATAGATAACGGGTGTGTGACACGAATATTCTCGAAGGTGGATAATGGCAAGCAACGATGGGGGCTAATGTAAACTAAACGATAAAACCGAATTATCATCACTTGACAGCAAAGTTTCATTGACAACCATCTCAAGAAATGTGAATTTTTTTTAGTTTTCTTCCGTAACAATTAGTGATGCACCGATTAATCGGCATCGACTATATCGGCCAACTTTTTGCCATCGGCATCGGCTTCTGCCAAATTTGGCCTATTATATTTGTTTGATTTTTAAAAGTAAATAATTTAATGTGGGAGGATCGGATGGCTATGAGGGGTGATGAGGAGGCCATTATAAAAAAAGTTTAAATACTGTATAATAAACACATTTGTTAGATTTGTGTATATATTCATGACCTTTGTTGAAAGATAGCTAGGGGGTACCTACTGTATTATTGTACCATACATAAAATTATTATTTTCACCTTTCTCTATGAAAAGGTGAAAAACGAGAAAACGAAACAAAGATGTCGTAAATTAGTTGTAATGAAGGTTTTATGTAAAAACAATTTTCTTTGAGTAAAATGGGCAAATAACCGAATTAATCAGAACTTCAGTAGGCCTATTAGGTGTTCCCTGTTCCTCTATTTTTTATTCAAAGTTTTGAAACAAAATTCCAGTTAAAACGAAAAATTTAGACTCAAAATCAGGTTTCAGCTATTATGATGTTATTACTCCATTATAATAACTAATTTATTAACCTACTTTACACTAGGTACTGCAGATGGTAAGCTGGCTAGAGAGGGATACATAAAAAAATAATTTGATACCAACATAAGAAATCTTCAAAAAAAACTTAGTTTTTGTTTATTAAATAATCGGCATCGGCTTCGGCTAATTTGCTAGTCATCGGCATCGGCTTCGGCTAAAATTTGCCATCGGTCCATCAGTAGTAACAATACAGGCAGAGATGCGACTAATTTGAGGATTTCGACGATACACTTAATAATCGAGCAAATTTTGGTTCAACTAATGTTGATAAGAGAGAATGGGAAACTTGCGTAATTTAAGTCCTTCAGTCTCAAATTACTTCTTAAACCTAACCTTACCTTCCCGTCCTTGCATCCTAAATAAGCGGCAAACACATTCGTTAGCTCCGTTTTATCTTCTCCTTCTGTGTCAGCAGCCGGAATACTTCGCCCAATCATATTTTGGAGAGCTACGAAAAAACATTGGGCTAATTAAAACAAAAACCCTCATGGACTCTCCTATAATCAGTACAGCTATGGAAAGTGCGAAAAACTAAACTGAAAACCATTTTAAAAGTTGACATTGGGTACTGCATTAACTAATATCTCTAACTATAAATAAACCGAGGTCTGATATGATAATAAAAACCCACTCTAATAGACGGAGTTTATTTCCACAACAGTTTCGATGCCCACTGGCATCCTCTTCGGGTGGGTTTTCTGTATCCACCCGAAGAGGATGCCAGTGGGCATCGAAACTGTTGTGGAAATAAACTCCGTCTATTAGAGTGGGTTTTTATCATCATATTTTGACCTTCACATAGAAAAAAAAGTTATTTTTGCATTTAAACCGAGGTCTACTTTCTTAAAGCCAAATTGCCGATATCCCAAATATGGATGCACACTTACAATCTAAAAAATGGGGAAAATTTCATTAATACCCAGACCAGGAAAACTTCATAACCACCACCACCACCACCACCAGACCCAATAGTGTGTCCTACGTTTAAACTCGGGAAATCAGTGGCATGGAGTTTTCTAAACTTAGCCATTAAATTCATGAGTCATGTTCGTTTGCTTGACATTAAGAAAACATGGATGTTGCGTGAAGTTTTATGATGAAGTAAAATCATCCCTGTCAAAATGGATGGGGACAAGAATACATGCGCTGCTTTCCCGGCATGTCGAAAGAGTACAGTAAAGGCCAGCGGTTAGGCTGGGAACCCACCACCGGCTATTAACTTGTTACTTCCCGCGAGTGTTTCTAGAAGTCTCGCTCAAAAGTAGGAGATTAGCTGGCAGTTAATCTTAGCAAAAAGCGGGTACACTTTGGTACGTGGAATGTAAAGAATAAATGCGGAGCGTAAAAGGGAAAGCGTGATGGAAGTGTTTAAAAGTACTAAGTCTGATCCACTTGTTCTGTGAAATGAAATTTAAAAGAAGTGGTTTCAATGATGTACGTGAGCGGGAGCATGGGAAAGAAGTAACGTTGTTGATAAAAAAGGAACTGCAAGAGCATAAGTTTGAGTGTTTCAGCTGTCTATGCAAAGCTTAGAATAAGGAAGGAAATGGGGAGAGGGTTTTTTCTGTGTATGTATTTTCCATGCGAGGATGCAATACTTTTTTTCGTAATGACAAAGGTCATGTGACGGAGAAAACCTAGTTTTACATGGGATTCTAAGTTTCCAACTACGAGTCACTACATCATCACATGGACGCAGAGTACCGTCACGAACCTAACTACTACCCAGACCGAATATCGCTTCAACTTCGGTAATATACGAGAACAGGCGATGCGACATGGTCACGACGTAGCCCTTATAATGATAACCTAACTGTATGTATAATTGCAAGTCTAAAACACGGTTTGTTTTTCAAACATTTACGGTCCCTATCCCGATGCTATGAATATTATTAAGATATAAGAGGCAGCAACAAAAAATATAATTTACACCATATTGCACATAAGTATATGTAGTGTGGAGAGCGAAATGAGACGTGAAAGAAGTTTGTTTGACATTCTTCTCTGAAAGAGCATACAACCAAAGTGATTATTCTGTACAAGACAAAATTGTATTCGAAGTATTTGAGAAAATGGTAGTAGTAACTAGGGAGAGAAAGCGCTAAAAAGAGGGGGGGGGGGGGGGGGGGGCTGAAAGAGGAAGCGCCTGGTTCTTGCAACATTCCAAAGCAGGGACAGGAAGGAACCCACCCCGAGTAGTATAGGAAAATAAATAATAAAGCAATGTAATATAACTTAGGAAAACGCTTAGCCTATTTACTCTGTGACATGGTCGCGTCTTGCACCAAGGGCACTCCAAATGGGCTTGTGCCGAGGCTAGGATGACACATTCCAATCCTTCCCTCCCGCCATTCATTGAATAGTTTATACATGGCGAAGCAGGCGAGTACGGCCCACGGTGTGTTGTCTTCCGCAGTGGAATCTGGGCTCGGAGGTTTCACAAAGCTCACGAGGGCAGCTTCAGCGGCTGCCTGCTTCGCCATTTGTTTCGATGAACCGAAGCCTCGATACTTCTCGCCATTTACCTGAACCAATAACAACAATTTTTAAAGCAATAAATGAACAAATAATTATGCCTTCTAATTAGAACCTTCAATCATACGCGAGTCTAAAACTTACGCAGTAAGGAAAATATGTCTGAATACAATGCAGCTTCTTCACAAAAACTCTTTCACGAACATTCAAGCGCAGAACTATTTAGTTCATTAAGTGGAAAGTAAACTAAAACCTGGTTATCATTTTTAAAAAATGACGAGTGACAGAGTATTACAATTTTCAGATATCTGATTATGACTAATATATTTACAGTACTCTAATCTGAATATGCTGTTGGAAGCATAAAGGCTTTTTAGACAAAATTAATGGCATTTTGCTTATTTATTACATAAGGTGGAAGTGGCAAGTAATAGTGATAAATAATAAAAAATGCAATATAAAGTTTAAAAAATGTTACACAATTTTAAATTAAATGATTTATGGTACATCAGAAAAAAAAGTGATGCTCAATAAAAAAGAAAATGAAGAATAATAAATTATGAAATTAAGTGCGCTTCATGAAATCATATTTTAAATAGTTGATTATAAAATGGGAACTTCATTACTCTGATAAAAATGGCTTTAATAATTTACGAAATATATTTAACGATGAAACCTGCCTGATATGCATGGCAATTGCATTCCATACATCTGTTCCTTTGAAAGTAATAAGCCTTATCAAGTTGGGTGCAATGAAATTAAGCATAATTTTATTTTTCATCTAAGAAACGCAGTTTCGTAGTGATTCAATGTATAGTTGTTTGTTATTCAGTGGATATAACATTAAATCTTTACTAACTGCAAAGATTACCGAACTTCATGTTATTTGAATATTCAAGATTCGCAAATAACAGTACGAACTATTACGAACTTAAGAGTCAACCATTATTTGTGCCTTAACTCCTTATCACATGGGTGTTGGTAGCAGTTTTTCACCACTGAATTGTGGTCCACTCAAAACCAATTAGAGCCGTTTAGGCATTAACTGGCAACAATCGGCGATTGAAAGTCTATGAAATATATTAGTAACTGCGATTCAGAGATGATTTTTAAATTTTTCATACCTCGATTGTTGCTGGCTAATATGTAAACAGCTACAGTTGGTTTTAAAGGTGATACTATTCGGCGGTGAAAAACGGCAACAAGTCATCATACGATATGGGCTTTAGCAGCAAAAGCAAATTTCATGATTTAAACCTGTGACAGCTTCTTAACAGAGTTACTGCTCTATTTTATTACATGCTTTTCTTTAATATGTTCTCAGTTTTCAGAGAGTTTTTACAACAATTACATTATGCCTACAAGTGCTTGAAAATGAGAGTGAACTTCCATTACTATGCTGTCGCAATTTCTTTGTGAAGAAGTTGAATAAACACAAAACCCAAATGCTGAAGTACTTCCTGCCCTAAAAAACCCACCTTTTTGAAAGCAGAAAAACACTTACTTCTACTGAAACGCAAGTAGGCGCTCCAGATCCATTGCCTTCCTGCTCTACATTGTAAACAACGCCTTGAACCAACTCATTGAGGCACATGACAGCATTCTTGGGCTGCACATATTTCTTCAACTTCATGTTCTTCTCAGCTGGAGTCTTCTTCTTCTTCTTCCGGATTCCTCCGGCTGTTTTTAATTGAAAATAGGCTTCACACTTGCTGTATAATCTTTAGCTATATATCGCGAACAGGTAATCCTAACGCTGGTTTCATGTAAGTGAACGGAACTAAGATATATAGCTAGTATTACCCGCTCCAAATATATTTATAAGTATCAATGAGCAAGTGGGGAGCTCATTTTCAATTAAACTCTGAAATGTCTCTATGAGTGTTAAGTAAGCACTCAATTTTTATCCTCCGGGCATTATCGGAGATGAAATCACAGAAATGCAAACTGGAAGGAGCAAAAGAACTTTGCGTATTCTCATCTCCTTAAGGCAAAGACTGTGATTTCAAGAGACGGTCGGAAAGAATGAGTGCATAGATTAACAAACATTAGATGGAGACATATGGTAAACGAATGCCACTGTCAAAACATAAAAAAAAAAATAAAAGTCAGTGGAGCGTGACTGATTCGGCTCTTCGCAATTACAAATCACTTTTGTAATACCTTCTTATTGCAGAAGAATAAATAAATATTTGTTTATTTGAATGACAAAATATTCAAGAAATCTTTGGTCAAAAACTGCTTGGACTTTTATTATCTTTACAATAGCACAATATTAATAAATCAATCAATTCACATTACAGGAAGCAACTGGACTAAATAAAAAAAAACATTTACTGAATAAATAAATTCATAATGGTGGCATCTCAGGAAACACAACATTGCCTACTCATACATCATCATCCTGAGCTGATTACAGAAATTGGTAACTTAATTTTTAAAACCACTAGGACTGAAGATGTTACTGATTTCTGCAATCAAATTACATCACATTCATGGGACAGCGCCTAAAGGATGACTTTTGGAACAAAAACATTTTAAAAATGCGGGTCACAATTTTAAGAGTTACTTCATGCATCATCTTTAAGTTGAAGGATTAAATATACCAGTACTGTGCGTTAACTGGGCCTACTGCGATATATAGCAAAGTTCAAAACTTAGAAAGTTTCTGCCAAAACTCTGAAAGACTTAGATTTAAACTAAATTTACATTCAAAGAGTGTTAAAACTATACATGTATATCAGTGATTCTGAAGAAGTTCATTGTAAACAAAGCTATCAATAGCTAATAAGGATATCAATTGTAGTAGTTTTAGAAGCTAACAAATTAAAAACATTCAACAACATAGAGGCTGAGAGGTGTTAAGCTGTTACTAATTATAACTAATCATTATTGCTAATGAAAATGCAACGAAGAAAAATATTATTTACACGAAAAGACTTAAAGTTTGGGAGTTATATTTAATGAAATATATAACATGGTGATGTATGATGATTCATATTTATAAAACTAAGATAGCTGAAGACACTATTTTAAATATTTATGCAACTAATTTGTCTCAAGTTTAAAAAGTACTTTGGCAAATTCTACTACACGCCAAGATTTTCATTTTAATCAAACACAAGTGGAACTATTTCCTTTTTAATAAACAACCATTTGATTGGAGAGCCTATTTAATACTTAATTTTATAAAAAAGCTTCTAACTCATTCGAAGTTGTATTGATAATCCTCCTGAAGGAATCCTGTAATTATTATTGTTGTTGTTGTTGTTGTTGTTGTGAAGTAAAATAAATTTACTCACCTGCCAACTTCCAAGGTGTTTTTCTCTCTCCATTTTCAGATTTAACACTGTCATCAGCTGCACCATCCTAGCACCACAAAAATGTATTATTAAATATATTTAACATGTAGCTAATGGTTTCATATTTTACTTAGAGAAAAAGTCTTACTTCAAACAAAAATTATAGTGAAAAAAAATATTAGGCCTGTACGTGAATTTATGATGAATATAAACAATTTAAATTCTAAGTTTAAATAACTTAAATATCATTCCTCAATACAGTGCCTAAATGAACCAGTGACACAAATACTAAATGAATTCTACTCGCATAACTTTCCTCACAGACCTATCTAAATTCATTTAATGATTCTTAACCTCAATGTGAAGCAAATACATCTAATCAATACGCATAGTCCTCGTGAAAATGTTAGTTCTTTTAATAAAATTTTACGCTATCTTCTGACTAAGTTAATAATTAAATTTACTTACAAATTATAAATCTAAAATCTCCCATCTAACTAAAATACTCCTTAGTTGAAACATTTTACACAATATGTCAGTATTTGAGGAAGAAAAAATATTTTAAAGAATAGCATGCACCCGCTAAAGATCAAGAAACTTAATGGCTGACTAACGCAGTTTAAGAATTAATTATATTTGAAATACTCACTACACTAGCTTCTTTCTAGTCCCAGCACAATTGGTTTTGGAAGCATACCAGATTAATAAATTTTCTGGCTACTGAGTGTCCCTCACCCTCTACAACCGAGTATAGATCACTGGTACACCCCTGTTAAGTTAATTTGCAAAAGGCAACACTGGTGTTGCTACTCATCCTTTCCAGAACACCTAGACCAGATTAATTAAAAAGGTTAGGAAGAGCTTCAGTCTTTGCTGTCCAGCTCTCCCCTACAAGTTGGCCATCACTACTGGGGAATCATCATCATTTGTGGCATTCATCAGTGAGGGTTTTATATTTACCAGTACAAATTAATATCTTAACAGTTTATTACGAGTTGCCAGACTAGAAAGAGGGTAGTGTATGATATAGAGTTTCGGAAAAAAGTTTGTCTGGGAATACAAAACTTCTATAAAGCGCAAGAAATTACTAATTGGTAATATCCTGGTTTTCTTTGAATATTTTATTCTTTGTTGACAGTAATAAAATTTCAAACAAAAACCAATCATTAATTACCGATTAGTATATTTCATGCATTTTAGAAATTTTGGGTTTCTAAGAACTTTTTACTGAAACTATACATAATAAAATAAATACAATTTTGCTGAGTTAGTAAAAAAGCCAGTGTAAAAAAATATCTTAATGAAAACAGTTTCAGTTCATCTTATTACAAATATTTTTGTAAGCAAGGATTCCATACACAACAAAATATGCTGAATGTGTCCTTTATTAGCCCCATCAGTTTCAGAACTATATCTCTCTCAATAATTTTACTATTAAAGCACAGAATGCAACTCATCTAGCAATTACATAGCTTTACCCTCATATTCTATAATCACTAAATCATCATTTATTTGAGATGATAAAAAGTCATATCAATAAGTTTAGCGGGTTTTCTGAGGCATTTTACTTAATCTTGGTACCTAATATATTTTATAGTACATTGGTTTTCTTATTAGTAAAATATTTTAGATTTCATATTTTCATATATTGTACATATATATATATATATATGTACAGTAGCACTCATAAGTATCTGTACAGAGAAATATTTCAGTTATATTATATTCATCCTTATCTTTTGTACTATGCATAGGGGTCATTCTATGTCAGTTCAATGGCAAAAAAACGTAACCATTACCGATTTTTTTGAAAATTGGCACACTTATAGATCTCGGTGAGGAAAACAGAATGACGCTTGTTTCAACACTCTAGGTCATATGGTTCCGGAGATATGGCCATTCGAAGTTTGTTAAAAAAAAGGTCAATTTCCAAGGCCATACCATATTTCAACATGAAATATCTGAGCTCCTATTGCACTTACATAGACCATTTAAACACTATTTTAAAGCTTTTAAGCAGATCTACAGCTTTGTTTCTATTCATATTTTACCTCAGTGGTAAAAAAAAAGTTGATCTTATTTTTGACCTTTGACCTTGTGTAAGGTCATTTGATGCATAACTGATTTTTTTTCTCCTTTCATCCAATTTTGGGTACACATGTCTACTTTAACCTAAAACAAGATTTTTAGTGTTGATTAAGTTAGTATAGATGCTACAGCCATTTCAGTGGACCATACCCACCTCCATTTTGACCAAGAACCTTTTTCCACCAAACTTTGGAGCACCGTATCTTTGGAACTGTTTGAGCTAGTGTTGAGAAAAATACCACAAGATTTTTTCTTACTGATATATATAATGTCTGCTAATTTTTTAAAAAATCAGTAATTATCTAACCTCACCTAACCCAGTTACTTGGTTGAATAAGTATCCGGCCGTAAAAATTTTTTTTTTTTTTTTTTTTTTGTATATTTCAGAGAATTATATAATATAGGTAATTTAAATTACATAATTAATTTATATGGACATTCAAAAGTGTGAAGAACTTCGAACCTGCTATCCTGTTTAAAGGTAGGGCTATGTACGTATATGAGTACCTTATACTAGGCTATAGGTACTACCCTATAGAATAAGTTCAGTTTTAAGAGTTAGACGAGTTTTAATAGAATTACTTAACTTTGTGTATTTATTCATTGTGTACAACAGAATGTACCCATGTGAAAATAAGCTTATTTAAACCTTGGAGCAAGGATTTTTTTGGCATCTGTATTTATTCCAATCTGTAAATCAAACTGCACATTTTTTCTTGTTGTAGACCTCTGAAACAAGATCAGTAGGTCCAAAATTTTATTTGTGCCATGTAAGCAAACATAGCTTTTAACAGGGTTGGATACAATGAATAATTATAATTGTATTTTTAATTAATTGATCCCAATTTCCATTAATTGTAATTGATTCAAAAATAAAATAAAAATAATTGTAATTGATTTTTGAGCTATAACTGATGTAATTGATCAATTAATGTAAATTGTTAAAAATTATATCCCTAGATCTGGCAGTCATACATCATCCAATGAAAATAAACCTTTGATAGTTTTAGTTATACTTAGATATAGATATATATTTTTATAGATATATATTTAACTGCCTTTTTTAAATATAAAGTTATGTTGATGCCTCTTTTTTCATGGTTTCACCCAGCTAGATAAGAATCAGTTCTTATAACTCAATTGGTAAAAATAAAGGAATAGGTTATTTTAATATACATGTTAAAAGGCAAATTGTCTTAAAAATAGCAGACATTATATATCTCAGTAAGAAAAATCTAATATTTTTCTCAACACACTAGCTCAAACAGTTCCAAAGATACAGTGCTCCAAAGTTTGGTGGAAAAAGGTGTGGTCAAAATGGAGGTGGGTATGGTCCACTGAAATGGCTGTAGCATCTATACTAACTTAATCAACACTAAAAATCTTGTTTTAGGTTAAGGTAGACAGACATGTGTACCCAAAATTGGGTGAAAGGAGAAAAAAATTGGTTGTGACATCAAATGACCTACACAACATCAAAGGTCAAAAATAAGATCAACTTTGTTTTTGACCAGAGGTAAAATATGAATAGAACCAAAGTTGTAGATCTGCTTTAAAGCTTTAAAATAGTGTTTAAATGGTCTCAGTAAGTGCAACAGGAGCCGAGATATTTCATGTTGAAATAGGGTGACCTTGGAAATTGACCTTTTTTTAAAACTTCGAATGGCCATATCTCCGGAACTATATGATCTAGAGTGTTGAAACAAGTGCCATTCTGTTTTCCTCACCAAGATCTATAAGTGTGCCAATTAAAAAAAAATTGGTGATAGTCACGTTTTTTTTACCCAAAATTCCATTGAACTGACATGGAATGACCCATAGGGTAGTTATAAAAAGTTTACCATTCATTTGGAGAAATTTAACAAATAAAAAAATTAGTTTAACTCCAACATATAATGTAAAACATCAAAGAATTTCATGAAAAAAAAAAGAGTTTCCATACATTTACTTACAAAATTTAATATCTTGTGTGCACAAAATTTGATATTTTGTGTGCACACCTTTTGCTTGAATGACTTCAATGATTCACTTTAGGTATTTTTCTACAAGGTTTTGACATTTCTCAGAAGAAATTTTACATTTTTCTAAAGAAAATTGTTGCAATTCAGTGATTTGAAAGAATTCTCTTGTAGACTGCTTTTATCAAGTGAATTTAGCAAATTTAGCAAATAAATTCTTGATTAAACCGAGTGCTAGGATTTGTCTGGACCACTTGAGAAGCTTAAAATTCTTTTGCTGAAACCATTTCATGGTGCTCTTATTTTTATGTTTTGGATTATTATCTTGTTGCAATACCAAACTGCGACTCATTTGCAACTCCCAACCTGAAGGCAATACATTTTCTTCTAAACTTTCCTGATATTTCTTCCAATTCAAAATTCCATTGATGACAAGCTTTCCTGAACCAGAAGCACTAAAGTATCCCCAAAGAAACATGCTATAACCACCATGTTTAACCACACAATGGATTTTGTTTCCTTGAATGCAGTATTTGAGTTTCACTAAACATACAATTGCTTGTTGTTTCTGAATAATTCAATTTTGGTCTCATCTGTCCAGAGAACTTTCTTCCAGAATGCAAATCCATCATTTTGATGATCCTTGGTGTACTTTAAACGAGCTTCTTTGTGTGCTTTACATAGCAGAGGTTTTCTTCATGCAACTGCAATCTTAGTCTTAATGTTTGGCAAAATCACCTGCAGTCCATCATAGATTCTCAGCAGCCACTCTTTCAATCCATGAAGCTATACATTCCAAAATCTTGCAGTCATCCACACCTTGGTAGAGCTTTTATTGATCCCAAGCCTTTCTACTTCTTTAATGGTTTGTACAGTCATCCATCTTCCATGAAGATTCACAGAGAAAATTCTAGAATTCAGAATTGCAGTCACTAATCAATAAACAGCCAACTACTGGTAAAAATTTTACATTCTTCAAGCCTAAGGTTAAGACACAAAGCATTAAATAATTTTGTAAATAGGTATACAAAAACATTTACATTTTAACTTTTTTATTTTCCTCACTCTTTCTTGGTTTACATTATATGTTGGAGGTAAACCAACTTTTTATGTTAAAATTTTCCAAATAAATGGTAAATTTTTTATAACTATCCTACACATGGTACAAAAGATAAGGATAAATATAACAACTATTTCTGTAAAAATGTGTGTGTGTGTGTGTGTGTGTGTGTGTGTGAGGAACAGCAAGACAATTCCTTGACTGAACATTTTATTCTTAAGCTTTCAGTGAGGTTCTTACCATCTTGAGTGCGAGAACCAGGAAAAGAACAGTACAGCAATACCTTGCACAGCGCAGTTAATTGGTTCCGGAATTTGTCTGCGCTGTCCAAAACCGCACTGTTCAAAGCATTATTATAACGGGTTTCAATGTAATACGTTCCAACCCCAAAAAAAGGATCATCTATTTTTCAAATAAAAGTCGAAAGTTCGTTGAATGAAATAGTACCGAAAAGAAATTAGAAAACAATAGGAAAATTGCGCGCTAAATTTAAAAAAATTGACGAAAATACAAACTGTGCTACATCAAAACCCGCGCTAATCAAAACTGTGCTGTTCAAGGTATTACTGTAGTTACAAAATATTTAATAGCTATAATGGAGAGGCTGCACAGTCAAATATTTGACCATTAAAACAATTACAAAGGCTTACCTTATTATATAAAATGATTTAGAAGTAATTTGGTTTTTCCACAAATGACAGCCAACACCTATGGTTGTTTGAGGTTTAAAATGACTCATAAAATCACAACAAAACTTTTATTTGGCTGGTTGATTATCTTAGTATATTAAAAGAATTAAATTGATTTAGCTCATTTAATGTGGGCTTGATTTTAAAAGTGCTAAATCTAATTTTTTTACCCTTTGCAACATTGGAAAAATAATTAGGTTTTTTAGGAGGTTCAAATTCATGAGAATGATTCTCAATGCTAGAGAACAAAGGGTGAGCAAGTCTATTTCCAAAATGGGTAATCACACCCCGTGCTCACCCATATGTAATTGAAGCTGATGTATAGTTGCCCCAACAGAGGAGGAAATGCATCCATCATACGTATATTTATACACAAAGGAAGAATGAATACTGGTTGCTTGGGACTTTACCCTTTATCTTAAAAACTAGCCCAATCTTGGAATATTCCATTGTAAGAAACTATTAATATATGTTTAAAATTACTTTGAGAAAGTAAGTAAACTCTGCTTGAATTTGGCCACTGTAACTTAAAACTATAGCCCCAACCCTAGCTAATTTATTCGTGTGCTTCCATGGGGAAAAATGGCTGCCTGAGTCCATATGATTTTAAGCCCCTCCTCTATTGCCGCTATGTGGACAATACATTTCTCTTATTCAAATCACACAATTACATTGAATTATTTTGGGAATATATAAATAATAATAAACATCCTCATATTTGATTTACAGTCTGACCCCACAAATCCAGGATAATAGAGCACAGTGATCTACCCAGATCAGATTACCCGAATTCATGGATTAACAGAATGATTTAAGATTTATAGAGGTAGACTGATTTTGACCCAAATTATCCCTGAAAACATTGAAAATACTGTACTGTATGCCTGAACAAGGACAAAACACTAAATAGACCATTCTTTCTTCCAGTGCACTATGCTATGTTCATTCACATTCTCTCAAACTATTGTTCACTCTCTCTAGTACATATTTAATATTACATACAGTAACTGTACCTATGTAATATTAAATATGTATTGTACTGTTATAAAACTTTATAAAAATGTTTAAAGTGAAAAATTACAAATGTTTAACACTTTTGTTCAATTTACCTTGATATTTAGTACAGTGGACCCCCATTTAACGATCGTAATTGGTGCAAAATAAACCATCGGTACACAAAAAAACGTTACACGAACCCCATTATAACAAGTAAATGGCCTAATTGGTGCAAATGTTTTGAAAATACACTCTTGCAAGACTTAAAAACACTAATTTTCCATGTTTAAAAGGATATTTTAACAATATATGATATTTTAACACCAAAAATGTATTATAACTTATTTTGCCGTAAATAAATAATAAAAACAATTAAACAAACATAATTAAATAAAATTATTTACCTTAGGTTCGTTGAGTGTAATATGGATGAAAATCAATGGTGGTAGTTGTGGGGTTGGAGGAGAAAATTATTGTTTGGAAGGAGAATCTCCTTCCATTGTAAATTTGGCGCGATCATTCAAAAATCATTACACAGGCAATATATTCTCAATGGGGCTTGATCATAACATGAACCAATTGGTAAGCGGGGGTCCACTGTATATTTTCAAAATTTTTTACAATTTTTCCCAGTCCAAAAACCAATCCCAGAATAGCAAGGGCCCAGATTATAGAATCCTGGATTTGCAGGGTCAGACTGTACTTCCAAGATTGAGACTTCTAATTCCCTTTTATTTTTGGATGTTCTGGTTAGTTTTGAGGCTGGTGGTTTCTCCGCTTCAGTATATATCAAACCCATGCGTGCAGGCTTGGGTCTTAGATTTGATTAATTTCCCCAATTAAACACAAGAAAAATTTAATTTTGACTTTATTACATAACACTTATGAGATTTGTTCTAACTTTAAGCTTCTTCACAATGAACTTGAATTCCTTAGATATTTTTTATTTAGAAATGATTTGGTACAGGACTCATTGAATATGCTATAAGTATTAACAGGTTCATGTCTTCAAAATATGTTAATAGGCTGCAAGTAGTTGGGTATGGTAGTGGAGTTGTTAAGAAAACAATTATTTTAAATCATCATACTATGGACCTGATAGTTTTATCATCATAAACAAAATTAATGAACTAACATATTATATACTCTATAAACTCATATATGTTCTATCCTTAAGTTACTATTCAATGGATGTACTGTATACGTATTTATTTAGACAATATACTGGGCTCATGCAAAAAACTTCTTTTTTCTACGTGAAGGTCAAAATATGAAAATAAAAACCCACTCTAATAGACAGAGTTTATTTCCACGACAGTTTCGACGCCCACTGGCATCCTCCTCAGGTGGATACAGAAACACGAATGAACCAAAACAAGAGGGAAAAACAGTCCAGGGACCGACCATTAAGAAATTCACACCTAGGTTAGATCCCATTCTCCTGACACGGGAAGGGCATTTTCATTAAGTACATTTGCGCAAATTTAAAACTATCTTCCTGTTCTAAACATACAGATTCTATTTTTTTTTTTTTTACATAATTATTATTTATTATTAAATTTATTACATTTAATATTGCATAATTATTTATTACAGAAATTATAAATTTATTATTACATTGTTGTTTATTATACAGAACCCTGTAATAAAATGCCCTTCCGGTGTCGGGAGAACGGTATCTAACCTAGGTGCGAATTTCTCAATGGTCTCTGGATTGTTTCCTAATCGGCTTTTTTCATTCGTTTTTTGGTTTATAAGTTCTGTATAATAAACAACAATGTAATAACCAATGTAATAATAAATTTATAATTTCTGTAATAAATAATTATGCAATATTAAATGTAATAAATGTAATAATAAATGTAATTATGTAAAAAAAAAAAAAATTGAATCTGTATGTTTAGAACAGGAAGATAGTTTTAAATTTGCGCGAATGTACTAAATGAAAATGCCCTTCTGCCCTTCCGGTGTCGGGAGAATGGGATCTAACCTAGGTGCGAATTTCTTAACGGTCAGTCCCTGGACTGTTTTTCCCTCTTGTTTTGGTTCATTCGTGTTTCTGTATCCACCCGAGGAGGATGCCAGTGGGCGTCGAAACTGTCGTGGAAATAAACTCTGTCTATTAGAGTGGGTTTTTATTTTCATATACTGGGCTCATTTTTTAATATAAAGGATAAAATCCCAAGCAACCTGTTTTCTTTCCTTGTGTTTAAATACACACGTCATGGCTGCACTTCCTCCTGTTTTGGGGCAACTATACATCAGTTTCAAATATGTATAAGTACAAGGGTGAGAGAGTACACATTTTGGAAATAGACTGACTTACCCTTTGTTCAACAGCATTACAAATATGAATTTGAACCTCCCAAAAAAAAACAAATAATTTTTCCATTATTGCAGTGTAAAATATTAGATTAACACTTTTAAAATTAAACACATTAAATGAGTTGAATCCATTTAATATACTGAGATAAAATAATCAACCAGTCAAATAAAAATACATAACCACCAGTTCTTAATTTTCAGTTATTTTTGTTGCTAAATTTAAGAATGCACAATATTTTTTGTCATGATTTTTAGTTTATATTTTATTCTGTAATGTTGATGATCATTATTTAATGAGTTACTTTTAAATAATTTTATATTACAAGGTGGAAGGATGAACAACTGGGTTTTGCTGTATGTCACCTGCCATCACCAGGTCTCAATCGGGGGGGGGGGGGGGGGGGGGGGGGGGGGGGGGGGGGGGGGGGGGGGGGGGGGGGGGCACACACAAACATACATATATACAGTATATATACAGGGTGGGCGGAAAGTAGCTCCCTATTTTGGATTGGCAAAAAAATACGTATATTATCCATTTATTTCAGAAGAAATAATATGAAAAGGTAGGCATACATGGTAGGTTTTCTCTAAAATTCAATGTGGGCTCCAACTCTTTCCACCAGCTTCTGGAGCCGCCCAGGAATGGCATCCACTGACTTTAGCAGGAACTCCGGCGGGATGGAGGACATGACTTCCCGAATTCGGTCCTCCAGTTCTTCCAATGTCCTCGGTTTGGTGCGGTAGACTTCTTTACCCACCCCCAAAGAAAGAAGTCGCACGGGTGTCAAGTCGGGGCTCTGGCTGGCCATGATGTGGACCACGACGACCCATCCAACGCCCAGGGAAGTGGGCATCCAGCCACTCACGGACAACAAGAGCGAAGTGCGGAGGGGCGCCATCTTGCATAAATATCAGATCGTCGATGTTCTCCATGTGCTGACAACCGGCCAGACCTCGTTTCGCAACATAGCAAGGTACCGCTCAGCATTCATGGTGTTGCGCAGAAGGAACGGGCCCACAACCTGATCTGAGGTCATACCACACCACACCGTTACACTGAACCGATTCTGCCGTTTTCAGCGGTAACCGTGCGACTTCTTTCTTTGGGGGTGGGTAAAGGAAGAAGTCTACCGCACCAAACCGAGGACATTGGAAGAACTGGGGGGACCGAATTCGGGAAGTCATGTCCTCCATCCCGCCGGAGTCCTGCTAAAGTCAGTGGACGCCATTCCTGGGCGGCTCCAGAAGCTGGTGGAAAGAGTTGGAGCCCACATTGAATTTTAGAGAAAACCTACCATGTATGCCTACCTTTTCATATTATTTCTTCTGAAATAAATGGATAATATACGTATTTTTTTACCAATCCAAAATAGGGAGCTACTTTCCGCCCACCCTGTATATATATATATATATTTATATATATATTAGACTAGCCCACCAAAACTTTATTTGAAAAGTGAGTCTCACCCCCTAAAATTGTTACCATCATCATAATATACTCTCACTAAATTTCAATAATATCTGTTGTACTTTTAGTGGTGCAACAGCCTCTTGTATTTTCATTTATTTATTACATTTATTTATCATATATTATTTTGTAATTCATATTACAAACAGTGTGTGTAAACCATGCCTATTCACACTCTCATGCATTGTGTTCCACATGTTTCACTGTGTATGTTGAGTAGAAACACGTCTTTTGACGATGTCATTACTGGGACATCATTGGCTCTGGAGAAAAATGGGAGGCTCGCTGTTCCCGTCAGTATTGTTTAAGACGCAGTGAGAGATTGATGCGCAAATGTTTTCCTAATATTTGCAGATTTATCCTTCACCATGTCAGATTCAATTGTAACAAGAAAAACTGAAATATGGCTGATTGGACAGCCAATTGACAATTGGAGTAAGAAGCTTCCATCCAATGGAGATGTACTACATTGGCTTTTCTGTCTCACAAACAGTAAAAAAAACATGAAAGAAGCATCGAACATAGTTTATGCTAAAAATTTTTGAGATTTGGGACAAGGTGAAAATACCCACTATAGCCAAACAGCATGTACTAACGAAAAATTCAAAAAATGTACAAGAACTTCAGATCACTTCAAAAAATCAAAATCAAACCGTAATCAAAATCAAATTAAAAAAGAAACTGAATTCCAAGGTAGTTAGATAACCTTTTTGATATAGCTCACGCAAATGCTTTACAAATGATGTCAAATGAGGAAAATAGATCATTCCTACAAGCTCAGAGAGAAAAAAGGGAGGCGAGGTTACATGAATGATATTGATAAGAAACTGATTGCTAAACAAATGTGATAACGGAAAAGAGATGAAAGACAAGCTGCACTAAAAGAAGCTGAGGCATTGCAAAAGAAATTGTCATCAGCTGTTGTTCAGTTCAAGCAGTAGTAGTGATGAGCAAACAGAGCCAGGCACATCTTACACTCCTGAAATGACATCCAAACCTTCAAGCAGCACAATATCAAATAAGTGTAAGCGCATCGTAACACCTGATCTGGCAAGGCATTAGATTGAACAAAAAAACAAGTGATCGTAGTGTGTTATGGTGCTTTCAGCTGCTGCAACTTCTCTTGGATATGATACTGACAATGTTGTTTTGAGAAGTAGTACTCTACAGAGGGTGAGGAGTGTTGTACGCAAAAAAATTGCAGATGACATTAAGCAAACCTTTACTTCTGATATTCCACTTACCATTCATTGGGATGGTAAAGTAATGCAAGATATAACTGGTAATGAAAATATAGATAGGCTAGCTATTCTTGTATCAGTGGAGGAAAGTCTAAGCTTCTAGCAGTACCCAAACTTGCTTCTGGAGAAGGCGAAAGAATTGGATAGAAGCAGTTCTAGAATGCTTAGACGATTGGAATTTGCGAGAATGTATTCAAGCAGTGTGTTTTGATACTACCACTAGCAATACTGGCAAAAAATGGGCGCTTGAATGATAATCGAAAGTAAGCTTGATAAAAAACTCCTTTCGTTGGCCTGTCAATACCATATTAATGAAATTGTGATATCAGACATCTTCCAGAAGTGTTATGGTAGTTCAACAGGACCAGATATATTACTCTTCAAACGTTTCAAGAATTCCTGGAAACAAATGGATGATAAAAGATTTGAAACTGCCAATACAAACAACATACCGTGGAAAGTAGAAAATCCTCGCACTGTGCGAAGAACAGCTTGCAAGAAGTCACCCAAGAGTGGATTATCGTGAACTTCTGAATTATCAATTATTTATTTGGGTGGTGTTCCTGAGTAGTAGTACATTTTCATCAACCTGGAGTTTACATCACACTAGGTGGATGTCACAAGTGATTTATGCCATCAAAATTGTATGTTTCGCTCAGAGTTCAACCTGGCTAAACAGGAACAGAGTGCAATGGAATGCTGCTCTCACTATGCAGTTTGCTTTTATGTGCCAAAATGGTTTGTGGCTCCCATCGCATCATCTGCACCAAGAACCAATTGGGAGTATCTACAAGAGCTTCAGCAATAGCTAGCAAAGCACTATGTCATCACCTCTGGTATCTAAATGAAGAACTTGTGTCACTTGCCTTTTTGATGGCATAACTTTGCAAGTGAAATGCAGATGGTTCAGGCATTTCTTTGAGAAATTGTCCCTTCAATCGACGTTCTCAAAGTAGATCCTACAGAATGGGAAACAGGGACGACTATAAATTAGCTAAGGAATGTTAAAACAATGAATGTTGTAAACGATAATGCAGAGAGAGCAGTCTCACTAATTCAGAGTTTCAGCAGTCATCTCTCAAAAAAAACTGCAGTACTTTCAAGTCGTGGAAAAAACACCAAGAGTGGTTTCCAGAGGCAAGAAATCTATGATAAAGACAGGAAGCACATCAACATCATGAGTTAACATTAAAAAAGTGGATTAGGCCTATTGGGGATACCACTTAAAAAAAAAAGGGGGCCTGTTGTAGTTACCTCCTGGGTGATGCGAAAATACTACACATTTCAGAGTCTGTCAGCACCACTAAATACTATTGAATCGGGCTGAAACTTCACTCAAAACTTTCTATCAATACGTATAACAAATTCCAGGGGGTGAGACTTAAGAAAAGAAATATTTTTCACCCCTATGAGCCTGGGCCAGTCTAAAATAAATAAATAAATAAATAAATAAATATACAGTACCTACCTGCAAAACGTATCTGCCACCCATCCCCAAAATATGTTTTTTAAACTTTTATCACCATTAATTCATGCAGACCTACCTTCTAATATTTTGTCATCTCTCCTTTCACCCTTTTTACTTCTTTTATGCAGTCAAGCATTGACAGAGCAAGTTTTTCACAGTATTCTGGAGTTATTTCTGTGCACCACAGAGATTTCAGGGCTTCTTCCAATTTTGGAAGCGAACCAGTATCTCTATCTTGAAGCTTATTCTTGACAATTGTCCACATTCTCTATGGGATTCAGGTCTAAGCTATTATTATTACCGGGCCAGTCTAACACTTTCACTTTTTTGTTTTTAAGCCAGAGAGAGACACTTTTAGCCCTGTGACATGGGGCTCCATCATGTTGAAACCATGCACTAGAATGAATGTTCATGAATGTCAGTAAATGGTTGTTCAGTACATTTATGTACATTTTTGCATTCATTTTTGCATCCATTAAGCAGAAAAACACCACAAACCATAACACTGGTTTGGTGCTTTACAGTTTTTCAGTGTATTTGGGGTTCATCCTGTTACTTCCTGCTGGTCTTCCAACAATTCCAGGCTGAGATGAAAATGTTTGAAGGTAGATTCATCACTAAACATAACTTCTTTCCATTGTTGTGGCATCCAATTTTCATACTTCTTACAAAATGCAATCCTTTTTTTCTTCATACATGCTGTTAACAACAGTTTTCAGGCTGGATGCCTTGTTGCCAGTTTTAGGTCCTTTTCGAGACATTCTTCAATGGTACAAAGAGAGAGATCCAAGGAGTTCAGGATTGTCACTTTAATTTTCATGCAGATATTGTAGGATTAGCTAAGATCACTCATTTCATTATTTTATCTATGTGATAAGTAAAGAATGACAATCCTGAACTCCTTGGACACATCTCTATTCGTACCATTCAAGAATGTCAAAAAAAGGACCCAAAACTGCCATCAAGGCATCCAGCTCAAAAACCTTTGTTAGCAGCATGTATGAAGAAAAAAAGGATTGAATTCTTTTAGTAGTATGAAAATTGAACATCAGAACAATGGAAAGAAGTTATGTATAGTGACGAATCTACCTTCAAAACATTTTCATCTAGGCCTGGAATTGTTGGAAGACCAGCAGGAAGTAACAGGATGGACCCCAAATACAGTATAAAAACTGTAAAGCACCGTCCCAGTGTTACAGTTTGGTTTTTTTTTCTGCTTATAGGCACAGAGGTTTGTAATTTTTGCCATTAACAATAATGAATGCAAAACTGTATATAAAAGTATCAAACAAACCATTTACTGACATTCATGAACATTCACTCTAGTGTATGGTTTCAACATGATGGGGCCTCATGTCACAGGGCTAAAAGTGTGTCTGTGGCTTAAAAACAAAAAAGTGAGTGTTAGACTGGCCTGGTAATAGCCCAGACCCGAATCCCACACAGAATATATGGACAATCATCAAAAATAAGTTTCAAGATAGAGATACTGGTTCACTTCCGAAATTGGAAGAACCCCCGTAATCACTGTGGTACCAGAAATAACTCCAGAATACTGTGAAAAACTTGCTCTGTCAATGCCTGACTGCAAAAGTAGTAAAAAGGGTGAAATGAGAGATGACAAAATACTAGAAGGTAGGTCTGCTTGAATTAATAGTGATAAAAGTTTAAAAAACAAATTTTAGGGATGAGTGGCAGATACTTTTCGCGGGCACTGTATATGTATGTATGCGGTATGTATGTTACGGGAATCTGTGTAACTAGGGATTTCATGAAATCCCTAAAATACTCAGGGATTTAATTTGTTGTCTTGATATTTTCATTAGTTTTAACAAAAATATCACTATTTAACCTAACCAATCATCGCAGGATTGACCTAACTGGGCATTCAATAACTTTCCTGCAAGTTTAACAAAAAGTATCACTACTGAACCATACATGAAATTCTGAGTTAGACAGATTCCCTGTAACATTTACACTTTTCAAATGTTCTGTGCGATGATTCCTCATTTCACAAAGATCAAGCTTGTCACCCCTCCTCTCAAGTTAGCCTGGTGAAGTAGAGTTGGTTTCTTGTGCTCTCTACCTCAGCCAGGTATGCCCAGCTCATTGGGGATTGTTCTGAGCCAGGAGTCTTAATCTTCTTTTGAAGATGTCCACTGCAACACCACTAGTGTTCCTTAGGTCATTGGGCTACTGATTAAACAGTTTTGGTCCTCTCACAACAAAACTATTTTCTTTCAGGGTCTTACTCTCCTCATATATATATATATATTATATATATATATATATCATGAAAGTAACATGTGAATATTATTTATGATGAAAATAACCACAAGGAAAAAGGAAAAACAGAATGGTGCTCAAGCGCTTTTGTCTAATGACATCCTCAGGAACACGGAAATAAATAAGTTATATATAGGTCACAAAAAAATAAAAAATAAAAATGTAGTAGGAGCATACAAATTTATAAGGAAAAGCTACGAGAGTTTCAACACTTGCCCTCTTGTCTAAATCCATTCTGAATGAATTCAAAACAGCACATCAAGCGAAAAAAAGGCCCTGGCTAATATTGAAATTATTTGTAAGTTGAATAATGGTAGACTCAAGAATATTTCTATTAACAATGTTGCTTGAGTGAAACAAAATTGAAGCATTATCCCAATCAATACAGTGGGATAACTCTGATAAATGGATGAAAGGACATTAGATGGACTGTCCCATTCTAACAGAATATTGATGCTGTTTTACACCTGTGTGCAAATCCTTTCCATTTGTCCAATATAAAAAGGAATCACACTGTTTACAACAAATTTTATAGATAATGCCTGAATTATAGGTAGGGCTTTTTTTGTACTGATATTTTCACAAATATTGTCATATGAAAATACTACAATAATATCAAAAGTTAAATACATTAGCAATGCCTAAAAAGCCTGGGAAAAATGGAAGTACTAAAATATTCTTTGACAAAGTGCGAGGGTATTATTGACACGATACAAAGTCATTTTGCCTTGTTAAGACAAGATTCCTAAACAGCAGATGGGTAACACAAATCATTCCAATACTGTTGATTTTTCTAATTCAGCATCCATGTATTCCAGACAGGTGATCCTAAGAGAGCGGAGAAACGAAGAAAATGCACTTTCTTGATTGGGGTGTCATGTCCGGAGTAAAAGTGTACGTAGGACAAATTGTTTCTTTCTGATAAAATAAATTTGTAAACTGTGATTCCTTTTACAGTGGACAAATGGAAAAGGATTTGCACACACATGTGAAACAGCATCATTATGATGTTAGAAGGGGACAGTCATCCAGTGCCCTTTTCATCCATTTGCCAGAGTTATCTCACTGTATTGATTGGAATAATGTTTCAATTTTATTTCACTCAAGCAACATTGTTAATAGAAATATTCTTGAGTCTGCCATTATTCAACTTGCAAATAATTTCAATATTAGCCAGGGCCTTGTTTTTGCTTGATCCTGCTGTTTTGAATTCATTCAGAATGGATTTAGACAAGGGGGGCAAAGTGCTAAAACTCTGGTAGCTTTCCCTTATAAATTTGTATGCTCCTCCTACAATTTTTTTTTTTCCATTTTTTTTTTTTTTGTGACATATATAGTCTCAAACTTGTTATTCATTTCAGTGTTCAAAGGTTTTATGGACAAAACAAGGGTGGACATCACATTCCTCACAGAAACACATCTTAAAAACTGCCAAGGAAACTGCAGACACTATCAATAAGAAACAGTTGCATATCATTGGATTCAACTTACTAAGAGCTGATAGAACTGAGACAAAGGTGGCTGTTCTATTTATATATATGTGAGGCATATGACAGAGATGGTAATAAGTAAATCCAAGTTTCAAGGAAACCATTGCAGTGCAAATAGAGAAACTAAACATGGTACTGATAAGTCATCTATAGACCTCCAAACTCTCCAAATGAAAAATTTTTGGATGCCATTGATGATATCAGAACCCTAATAAAGTCCATAAACTCTCCATTCCATAATATAATACTCTGCGGCAATTTTAATTTCCCATTTATAAAATACAAGTGGGTAGAAATATATTTATACAGCAAGATAAGGGGTGCACAAGAGAGGACCAGGAGCAAGCAAAAATGCTGATGGCTCTCACAAACAAGTTTATGCTGACACAGGAAATAACAGAAAATACCAGGAAAAATAACTGCCTAGACCTGGTATTCACAAATAACACGAACTTGATTGACAATATAAAAATAACTCCAATTATTATCTCAGACCATAATATAATAGAGTTATCAACAAATATGGTGATAACTTTAAAAGACAATATACATACGGAAGGAAGAAGCAAATTTGGGGCTTTTAACTTCAACTCCAAGACCATAAAGTGGGAAGAAATCAGATCATACATGGCCCAAATAGAGTGAAGAACAGTTTGAGAATAAAACAACTGAGGAAATGCTAACAACCTTGGAAGAAAAGATGCCAAGAATTTTGGAAAAATATGCTCTGAAGGCACAGCCAAAAGGAAAGAGAACTGGGTAGAGAGGCAAAAGAAGAATATTCTGCAAGAGAGAGTAGCGATGAAGTTAGCTAACTGCGGAGACAACAATGCCAGGAAAGTAATACAAGAAAAATTGGAGAGAATCAATTGGGAAATACAAACTCTGATAAAGGGCCATACAGAGAGGGAAGAGGAAAAGGTAGTAGAAGCAATAAAAGAAAACCCAAAATACTTCTACAGCTAAAGGAAAACAAAAATGCGTGCTACTATCAGGCCCTTAAGGAAAGGAAATAATGAACTAACAGACAATCTAAAACAAATATCTGAAACATTGAGAGCTCAGTATGAATCAGTCTTCAGCACCCGAAAAAGTGACAAAGCAATACCTGACATAGATGCATTCTTTGAAGAGAAATTGCAAGGAGAATGTATAACAGACTTTGATTTTACCCCAGAAGATGTAGCGAGAGCTATAGGACAAATGAAATCACATTCAGCTGCAGGTCCGGACAAATGAAATGTATTATTGATTAAAAACTGTAAAATTGAAATAGCTGCACCTTTATACTGGATATGGAGATGATCCCAAGACAGTGGGGAAATACCAAGCATCTTGAAAAGAGCAAACATTGTCCCTATATATAAAGGAGCAGACAGATTTCAAGCAAAGAACTACAGACCAGTGCCATTGATGTCCCACCTCACCAAAATATTTGAAAGAATAGTTAGAGAAAATTTATGATTTCTTGGAGAGACTGGAAAGATTCAATGAAAATCAGCATGGATTCTGTTCAGGTAGATCATGCCTATCACAACTAATAGAACACTACAATAATATCCTAGATGCACTGGAAGACAATGAAAACTATGATGTGATATACACAGATTTTATTAAGGAAAATTATTAAGGAAATTAAGAGAAATTCTAAAACAAAATATTTATGTATTGTAATGACTGATGATACAAAATATGAAAAAAATATGATGACAGTAAAGAGAGCAAAAATAATAACTGGACAAATACTGAGAACCTTTAAACAAAGGGATAGCTATATAATGATTTCTCTATTGAAAACACTGATCATACCCAAGTTGGAATACTGCTCAGTCGTAACATCACCATATAAGAAAGAAGACATTAATCAGCTAGAAAGGATTCAGAAAAGCTTCACAGCCAAGATCAATGGATGCAAAGAACTAAATTACTGGGAAAGGTTATGTGAATTAAACCTATATTCACTGGAAAGGAGAGAGATACACAATTATTTACACTTGGAAAATAATGGAGGAACTATCCCCTAATCTTACTCTGAATCCTATAACCCTGACTAAACAACAATGGAAAGTCAAAAAGGAAGAATGTGTCATGTACCCAAATTAAAGGCTAGACAGGGACATCTCCAACCCTGAAGAAAAAGTTTTTGAGAGATGACCAAGACTGTTTAACCAGCTGCCCAAGGAGCTAAGGAACACGAGTGGTATTGTGGTGGATATCTTCAAAAGATTAGACACCTGGCTCAGAACAATCCCAATGAGCCAGCCATACCTGACTGTGTGAGTTGGAGGGCACAAGAAACCAACTCTACTTCACCAGGCCAACTCACCTCACGAGGAGGGGTGACAAGCTTGACCTTCGTTGAAATGAGGAATTATCACTCAGAATATTTGGAAGGTGTGTACACACACACACACACACACAATATATATATATATATATAAATGCAAACCCACAAAAAAAAAAATTATTCAAAGGCCTTTCATGTATTCAGAAGTACACCTTGTCAGGGAATGATGAGGTGACACTGAGGTGTACTTCTGAATACACAAAAGGCCTTGGAATCATTTTTCTTTTTCCTTGTGGGTTTGCATCATTCATTCAATTCACATGTTTAATTGTGAAATTCATCATATATATATATACACACACACACACACACATATATATATATATATATATATATATATATATATATATACACACACAATTACATATATAATAGGCATATACAAGGTGTTATCAAATTGTTTCATAAATTAGTATACATATTCAGGACATCAGTGAGCAAAAAAGTTCTTATGAACATAAAACTGCAATCACTTCATTTCTGAGATACACTGCTTTTGCTGAGGATGATTCAATTAAAATGAATCATTAAGGTTTATTTACAGCAAGTGCTCAAAATGACTTCCCTGCATCAGAGTACATGCTTCAACGCATCACTGAAAACTTTGCACATATGTTCAAAAACACCTACATGGCTGTGTATTGTTTCTAAACAATCTTAAACACCTTGCTACAATTCATCTATGTTATTAATTTCTCTTGCATGAACAAAAATTTTTAAATAACCTCACAAGAAAAAGTCAGTTACATTTAGGTTTGGAGACCTGGGTGGCCAATTGACAAAACCATGCTGCCCAATCCACCACCGAGGATATTCTTCACTCAGAAAATTTTTAACAATAGTATTTTCATAAACTTTAACGACTTTCATTTTAATCAGATCATCCTCAGCAAAAATGCAATGTATCTCAGAAACAAAATGATTGCAAATTTGTTCATAGGAACTTTTTTGTTCACTTTGACATCCTGAATATGTATACTAATTTATGAAACTGATAACACACTGTATACATATACACTACATTCCAAATTATCAAGTAGATTACATTTTCTCCAATGTTCTCAAAAGTTTTTCACTGATTTCAGTGAAATTTATTGCAAATAATCACTATTGATTGTATTGATGGTATTCATTTTGATAAAATATTTTGATAATTAAAATAATTACTTCATTTTATTCAAAAATATGCAAAACATGGTGTTCCAAATTATTAAACAAGTATCCTATTTACAGATCAAAATGGTGAAAATGGTTAAGGATGATGATTTGACCCCAAATGAGAAAAGAAAAATAGTGAAGCTACTTGCTGAAAATATCAAATCTATTGAAACTGCAAAGCAGGGAGGTAGGGATCATCAAACTGTAGAGAGTTTGTAGCAGAGGGTACCAAACTGAGGCAGCAAAGTGATAAAGGAGCTACAGTATAACAAAAATGACAAGGTGGCAGATATCTGTAATCAAGCCGATAGTTGCGAAGCATCGATTGTCCTCAAGTAAAGAGGTTTTTGAGCAGGCTGGCATACATAACATACCAAGAACATCTCTATGTAGAATCCTCCAAACAATTGGCAAGATGTGTAAGCCTACAATTCAACCCCCATTAACCAGGGCTGTGGAGTCAGAGTCATGGAGTCAGAGTCATGGAGTCAGAGTCATGGAGTCAGAGTCATGGAGTCAGAGTCATGGAGTCAGAGTCATGGAGTCAGAGTCATGGAGTCAGAGTCATGGAGTCAGAGTCATGGAGTCAGAGTCATGGAGTCAGAGTCATGGAGTCAGAGTCATGGAGTCAGAGTCATGGAGTCAGAGTCATGGAGTCAGAGTCATGGAGTCAGAGTCATGGAGTCAGAGTCATGGAGTCAGAGTCATGGAGTCAGAGTCATGGAATCAGTCAATTTTGAGTGGAGTCGGAGTTGGAAGTGCATAGTTGGATGGAGTTGGAGTCAGTGCAAATCCTTCAATTATAACCATAGCAGCCTAGGCCTTGGCCTAGCAAAATTTTATGAATAAAATAGATTTAACCTAATGTTTTAATATATAATATAATATATAAATAATATATAATATATAAATAATATATAATATACAAATATAAATAATATATAAATATAGTTGCTTATAATTAATAAGGATTATAATTAATTAATTAACATAATTAATAATAAGGAAATTTAAAAATTTTGTACTAGCAACCCTAAATCTTTTTCAGATTTTAATTTGATAATTTTGATAAGCATCACTGAAAGAAGATTTAATGGAAGCGATCCTTTTTTTAAGAACAAATTCAGTTTAGGTTAGTATATTTTGTTACGGATGTTTATAATAATACAAAAAACATCTTATTAATTTGCTAAACCAATAATAATCTTATTTTGTTTAAGCTTCAATCAGTTTGTATTTTGGGATTTATTGTAATTTTTGAATAAAGAGAAAAAAAGCCATTAAGGCATAGTTATAGCCACTAAGTAACCTGATGAGTCATGTGGTGGTGACGAGATGCCTTGTTTATGAATCTCCATTGGCCTAATAAAGCTAATCATAATCAATTTGGCCTTAACATTCCATTGGAGTCGGAGTCGTAATTATGCAAGTCAGATTTCTGGAGTCGGAGTGTTAAAATTTTTGGAGTTGGAGTTGGCAAATTTTATCACCAACTCCACAGCCCTGTCATTAACACTCAGGCACAAGAAGCAGTATGTTAAATGGGCATGTTAGTATGTGAAAACAGATTTTAAGACTTTGTTCACCAATGAATGAAGAGTGACCCTTCATGGACCTGATGGTTGGTCAAGAGGATGGATTGCT
The DNA here is from genome assembly GCA_023014485.1 of Bathynomus jamesi. NCBI lineage: Eukaryota > Metazoa > Arthropoda > Malacostraca > Isopoda > Cirolanidae > Bathynomus > Bathynomus jamesi. The sequence continues at coordinate 45,386 of JAJOZX010012452.1, forward strand.
GACAGTCAATCTCCACCATCAAGATCAAGATGCCAACAAGGTGGTGGTGGTGGTGGTGTTTTGAGCAGGATTCATAGGCAATAAAATTGTTGGCTGATACAGTGCCTGATAGTGTAAAAATGAATGCCCAGTCTTGCACAAACTTTTTAATAGAAAACCTCACTCCATGGTAGAGATTGACCTTTGGCAATCCATCCTCTTGACCAACTATCAGGTCCATCAAGGGTTGCTCTGCATTCATTGGTGAACAATAGTCTTGAAATCTACTTTCACATACTGACATGCCCATTCAACACTGCTTCTTGTGCCTGGGTGTTAATGGAGGCTAATTTGTAGGTTTACACATCTTGCCAATTGTTAGGAGGATTCTACATCGAGATGCTCTTGGTATATTATGTATGCCAGCCTGCTCAAAACCTCTTTACTTGAAGACAATGGATGCTTCACAACTACAGGCTTGATTACAGATATCTACCACCTTGTCACTTCTCTTATAGCTCCTTTATCACTTCACTGCCTCAGTTTGGTACCTTCCGCTACAAACTTCTTTAAAGTTTGATGATCCCTGCCTTACTGTTTCGCAGTTTCAATAGATTTGATATTTTCAGTGAGTAGCTTGACTATTTTTCTTTTTCTCAATTGGGGTCAAATCCTTCTTACCCATTTTCACCATTTTGATCTGTAAATAGAATACTTGCTTAATAATTTGGAAACACCATATTTTACAAATTTTTCAATAAAATGAGATAATTATTTTAATTATTAAAATATTTTATCAAAATGAATACCATCAATGCTGCTATATATAGTGATTATTTGCAATAAATTTAATTGAAATCTGTGAAAAACTTTGATAACATTGGAGAAAATATAATCTGCTTAATAATCTGGAATGTACTGTATATATATACATAATGGTGTACCAATTAATTGGTATTGGCAGAATTGAACAAATTATGATTCTCTCACCAATTCTTTTGAAATTTTCATTACAAAACAAAAACTATATTCATAGAATATTAAACATACAAAAACACACTATTTATGATAATTTATACTCAATTGAAAGTGTAATTATATAAAAATATTTTACACTCACGAAAAAGGCAAAGCTTAATAAGTTAAGTTACCCACAAATTTATATTTTCTTTAATTAGCTGCACTCTATCATAAACTATTGTAATCTCCTACTCTATATTAATAATAATTTTATATTAAGCTGTACTTCATAATTTATACTTTAAACCAACTTACTTTGTTGTCTAAGTATTTTAATAATTTTATAAACCCAAATTGTATATCCAATTTTTTTTATTTAAGTAGGCCACCAGGGACTTGAATTTTTTATGAAAATTTTTGCTGTTGTTTACATTGTTGAAGAAAGAAAATACCTTCAACATAAAGAAAACCAATTACTTTTTTGAATTGAATAACCTTTATTATTAATAAAATAAATATATACAGGGAGTCCCATAAGTCCGGCATCATAGGAGAAATTCATATTTTTCTATTTCTACAAACCATAATTCATATTTTTCTCTTTCTACAGGCCATAATGTCTGTGAGCAAGGAAAAACAAATCCAGATAATTCTACTCATAGGAAATCAGAGTCAGAGAGAGGCCGCTGCTGAATTTAACAGACTGCATCCAGACCACGAGCCAATAGCATAGAACTGTGTTAGCAGACTTGTTGCAAAGTTTAAGGAAACAGGATCCATAGAAGATAAACCACGCAGTGGACCTTCAAGGAGGTCCACTGACGATGATATAGCGACTGCTATCCTGGCTCATTTTAACAGAAGTCCCAATAAGTCTCTTTGGCAATTGTCCGCCGAGACAGGAGTGTCAAAAAGTAGCATCCATCGCATTTTTCAGGCTCACAAATGGCATCCATATAAAACTTCAGATCCTACAGAAATTAAGCGAAGATGATCCTGACTGGCGGATGGAATTTTGTGAATGGGCTACGGAACAATATGCTCAGGATGCCAATTTCCTGTCCACCATTCTGTTCAGTGACGAGGATGTTTTTTTATGGAAATGGTGAGGTAAATCGACAGAACACCCGCTACTGGTCTCAAAACAAAACAACCCTCACTGGTATACCTCTTCAAAGGAACAAGGTGCATCTCGGGTGATGGTATGGTGTGGCATTTGGAAGGATCGCATCATAAGCCCCCACTTTTTCAATGAACATGTCACTGGAGACACCTACCTATGTATGCTCAAGGAAGAAGCATTTCCCAGTGTCTTGAATGAAGAAGGAAATTTCCCAACATGATTCCAGCAAGACAGCGCTCCTGCACATTACAGCACCCAAGTAAGGGAATACCTGTACCAACAATTCCCTGGTCATTGGATAGGATGTCGAGGGCCTGTGGAATGGCCAGCTAGAAGCCCGGATCTCGCGCCACTAGATTTTTATCTCTGGTGCCACTTGAAAGCGCTGGTATACGCAGAGAAAATTAGGTGTGTTGAACATTTGCAGCAACGCATTATTGGGGAATGTAACACCATTACTCCTGACATCATTCACTGTGTGCTTGCTGACTGGGTATCATGCCTGAATTTGTGTATTGAAAACAATGGTGGACATATTGAGCACATTCTGTAAATAAAAGCTTTTGTTTTGCCTTTTTTTATTATTTTTCCTTTGATGCCAGACTTATGGGACACCCTGTAGTATAGTACATTACATTACAGTAATTTACAGTGACAAATCACTGCGAAGCTGGACTATTTATTTTATTTAATTTGGCTCTTAAGCTTTAGGCTTTACTGGGCTCTTATTAAAAATTATTATTATTATTACATAAATCATGAATAGGTATTATTAATTAAGGTATGTATTAATCTTAAATCATCATTATCGATATAATGAATGCAAGGTCATTATTGAAGGTATTATATCAATACCATACAAAGAAATCAATATTATACGAGATAAGAACTGAACAATCACACGTGTCTTTAATCCTAGAATACACACAAGAAATGAATACACAATTCAGTTATTTTTGCGAGTGTGCCATTATTAATCAAGATTTCAACTTGGTTTTAAATGAATTTACATTCACTATTTTTTATATCGGCATTTAAATCATTCCATAGTTTCAATTCAATGAAAATGGGTAGTTTTTAAGATGATGACAATCTAAATTGAGGTATAACATGCTTTGATCTATTTCTAGTCTGAAAGGAGTAGATTTCTTGACAAGTTACAAAATATCTATTTACCCATTATAAGTTAATGATTTTGTTCTTACACTTGTAAAAAAATAAAATGTGCCAGTTTGATTACATCATCAAGCTTCAGTAGTTTTAGCATTTTAAATAATGCACTAGTGATCAAGGAAATTGGCATCAGGTACCCTCATTGCTCATTTTTTTTATGACAAAGATACTGTTTAAAGCATTGTTAGTGGAGTTTCACCAAACAAGGGTGCAGTACATTATACAAGGAAGAACAAGAGTATGATAAAGAGTTATAAAACATGTTTAGGGACTACATTTCTAAGTTTAAACATTATAGCAATGCTCCTTGAAATCTTTTTTGTGATATAATTTACATGATCACTCCATTGCAAATTCTTTTCTAGCATTACACCAAGAAATTTTGTTACAGTACACTCCTTTAAGCGATTTCATTAACATTAAGTTCATCAAGATACACATTTCTTATATTAGAAAAAATCATGAAATTTGTTTTACTGGTATTTAAGAAGTGTTTATTGGTGGTCAACCATTTCATTACACTGATAAATTCTGACATATATATTCTTACCTGAATTAACATCTTTGCATGAAAAAGACAGTTGTATCATCTGCAAACATTATGAAGTATATCTGATGAACATGGAAGGTAATTTATATATAATAAAAATAACAGTGGACCCAGAACTGAGCCCTGTGGCACACCATGTTTGACAAACACTTTAGTTAAGCAAACCTTACTTACTGATACAAAATTATATCTATTGGAAAAACTTTTAAACAATCACTGATTGCTTCTCTGAAGCTGTAACAATATAATTTATTAAATAGATTATTATGGTCTATTACATTAAATGCCTTACTCAAATCCATAAATATTGATATTATTTCTTTCTCCTCTTTAGCTATATTTGCATTTTCTGTAAGATATAAATTAGCCATTTCCATTGTTTGATATTTAAATATAACTTTAAATATTGATATTCAATTTATGAAACTAAATAAAATTATTTTATTTTACCGAGTAATAAAATTATTAACCCTTTAAAGACTAATGTTTTTGTAGGGTTAAGTCTAAATGCATGTACAGTATTTGAAATGATACATATTCGACCCAGTCATCGTTAAAGGGTTAATCATTATTTTAGCTAAAGTATTTGAATAACAAATTCTGGTGCTGTATATTGTGGAGTGAACTAAGGAAAAGCATTTAAACAAATTTGAAAAGTAAAACTATGAAAATTGAAAGTTTCACATTAGATTAGTAAAATTGATAAGGGAATTGACTTTTTAAAATATAGGCAAAGAATTGGCATTGGCTAAATTTTTGGAATACACACACACACACACATATATATACTATATATATATATATATATATATATATATATATATATATATATATACATTCAACTGCAAAGAACACGCAGTATAAATAACGTAAAGAACGACGCTTGTATAGGAGATATTCCGCGCAAGACGAGAGAGAAAACGGAACAAATGAAAAAAATGAAGTAACCACCTGGGAAACGAACCCGGGATCTTCCGATTGCCGGTCAGACGCGATACCATTACACAATGGACTTCACTCTTCCAAATGCCGTAATTCTTCTACATACTCGCAGAAACCAATGCCCCAAGGGGGCACCTCCCGCATGCCGTAACATTATATACATTCAACTGCAAAGAACACGCAGTATAAATAACGTAAAGAACGACGCTTGTATAGGAGATATTCCGCGCAAGACGAGAGAGAAAACGGAACAAATGAAAAAATGAAGTAACCACCCAGGTGGTTACTTCATTTTTTTCATTTGTTCCGTTTTCTCTCTCGTCTTGCGCGGAATATCTCCTATACAAGCGTCGTTCTTTACGTTATATATATATATATATATATATATATATATATATATTATATATAATATATATACACTAGTGATGTGCCAATTCCATAAAAAAGCGTCAATGCTGATTCTTTGCTTGTATTTTAAAAATCAATTCTCTTCATAAATTTTACTAATCTAATATGAAAACTTTCAATTTTCATATTTTTAAATTTCAATGTTTAAATGCTTTCCCTTAGCTCACTCCACAATATACAGCACCATATATACGTATATACTGTAGCTAAAATAAAATTTTATTACTCGGTAAAATAAAATAATTTTATCTTATTTTCACAAATTGAATACCAATATTTAAAGTAACTTTTTCCTTATGCTGAAGGTATTTTCTTTCTTCAACAATATAAACAGCAACAGAGTTTTTCATTAAAATTTTGAGTCCCTGGTGGTCAAATTTGAATAAAAAAAATGGATATAAAATTTGGGTTTATAAAATTAAAATACTTAAAATAAAAACATAAGATGGCTTAATACATAATCTTTATAAAGTACAACTTAATATAGAATTATCATCAATATAGATAGAGTAGGAGGTTACAATAGTTAATAATATTTAGAGATTAGTTACTTAGAGAAAAGGCAACTTAACTCGTAAAGCTTTGCCCTTTTTTTGTGAATGTAAAATATTTTTTATATAATTACTTTAAAATTAGTATAATTTATTATATATAATGTTTTTTATCTGTTCAATTTTCTATAAATATAATTTTATTTTGTAATAAAAATCTTAAAATTTTAAAGAATTGGTGAGAGAATCAGCTAAATTTGGATGATTATTAATCAGTAACACTACTAAAAACACACACATTTTATATACATACATACGAAAATTATTTCACGAAAGTATGTATACACACACACACACACACACACACACACACATATATATATATATATATATATATATACACACACACACACACACACACACACAAGGTGCTGTAATTAAATGACTGGAATTGTTTTCTTAATCATTTTGTGCACAATATTTACTTTACTGATTTTGTTCTGGCTAAAGCCAGAAAATTTTATTCAGTCCCGGAAAAGACCTCTGTGCAGTAAAGTAAAGGGTTAAAAATAGTCCATAAATTCCAGTGTGAGAGAGTGAGTGAGAAATTATTTACCATTATTGTTAGCTTAGATTAATTGTGAATTGTGTAACCATACTACCGACATTGTTTATTTTTCTACTATAAAACAGTCAGTAGTACCCCACTATACAATGAATACATCAAAAATCTATATTCTTCAGATTTTATGTAATATTAGAATTGCTGACCATAAATTTAAACTTCAGCTGGGGTAGCATTAAAGAGGTATCTTGATTATTTGATACAAAATGCTCCACTTCCCATGCTGTATTGTCAAAGTTTTACCAAATTCTCTCTCATACAATCTTCAGATTAATGAACACTGAAAATATTCCATCAACATTCAGTTAAGTCAGGCATGTACAATAATAGTCATCAACCACCATCATAAATATCTAAAAAGACCCTTTACCTTATAGAGGCAAGTTCATGATGATATTCTAATAACCCCATTTTAGGGTGAGCATGGCAGTATCAAGTAAAAAAATTTGTACTGCATTTGTATTAAATTTGAAGAGAACAGTAAGGCCCAAGAAGTGTGAAATGCATACCATTAACAGACGACTTTTTTTTACTATACCAGGAGGCACAAGCAAAACTTAGTGGTTAACATCACATGAAATTAATATGAACCCAAACATAGTGTAAATTTGGAAAGATGATTATGAAATGATTTATAATATAGATTTGATTCGATTTATTCAGTTAATTAGGACCTGCCTAATTTTAGTATGTAGGGTAACTCCTCTGACAAACTGTGAAATTTATGAGGGGTTAAAAAACTCACTCAAATCAATAATGGGTAGAGAGCTCAATGACAGACAACTAATACCCCAATCAGAAATGAACTTTCATAACTAAAAATAAACAATACCAGATAGATTGGAATTACAAACAATTAATCAA
>JAJOZX010012452.1:57500-60000 GCA_023014485.1 Bathynomus jamesi
TAGTGAATTGCTTGAAAGAAAGGAATGTTGATATAGGGAACATCGTTGCAGTTGGCTGTGATTCGACAGTGGTTAACACTGGTAGTATTGGAGGCACAATAAGATTACTGGAAGAAGCCTTTAATAAGCCATTGCAGTGGCTGATATGCCTTTTACACCTTAATGAACTTCCATTGCGCCATCTGTTTCATCACTTGGATGGTACCACTACTGGACCAAGAGCATTTTCAGGAGAAATTGGCCGAGCACTTTCAGACTGTGAAAAGCTTCCCATAGTTAACTTCAAACCCATTGAAATTCAAGAGGACATGTGTGAAGTTGATGTAGATGACATAAGTACTGACCAGAAATACCTTCTTGAAATTCACAAGGCTATATCAAGTGGAACATTCTCAAAGAGTCTTAGTCATAAGAGTCCAGGCAATATATCACATTCAAGGTGGCTCACCACAGCAAACAGGACTCTGCGGTTATATGCAAGCACAGAGAATCCTTCAGGCAATTTACAAGAATTAGCTACTTTCATTGTTAGGGTATACGCACCAATGTGGTTTCAGATAAAGCGTAAACCATTATGCCAATATGGTGCTAAACATATGTGGCATATGATTGCAAGAAGCCGGTATCTCCGTGAAGAGCTTAGGAGAGTACATGACTCAGTCATTCAGCGAAATGCATATTACGCAAATCAAGAAAACATTCTCATTGCAATGATAGCTGATGAAAGGGAGCATGTGCGTCAGTTGGGATTTAGGCGTATCATAAAAGCAAGGGCATGCATTCAAGAAACAGATGTTATCAGGTATTTTAAGGTGCCAGAAATAAATTTTTATGCCAAAGACTATACAGATCTCATTATGTGGCAAGATTTTCAGATAGCAGAACCACCGATAACCAAAGGAGTTTCTCTTGATGATATTGAATCATGCATCAAACATGGTACTACTCTTCATTCAGAATTATTTCAGTTTCCATGTCATACACAAGCCGTAGAGAGATGCGTCAAGCTCGTTACAGACGCTGCTGGATCAGTCTGCGGACCTACAAACAGAGACGGTTGGATTCGTGCTACATTAGAATCAAGGAAAAAACAGCCAAAATTTGACACAAAAGCAAATTACTAAATAGTCTTCAGCAAGAACCCTTTCTAGAGGGAGGTTGGTTGGGGAAAGGGTGGTAACTCCGCTAAGGCACGAAATAACGTTTCTTAACTGTCTCAAGCCAGTATAAAGGAGGAGACACATCCTAATTTATTACTGTTCCTTTTTCAAGTAAATACAGAATCATACTTAATTGTCATTTTTAAGTTAACTTCAGCCCTCTTGTGGCAGCTGAAGATATTAAGCATATGAAAAGGCATTTTTACAAAACGAATTCTTATCATTTAAGAATCTTAATCAAACTATTAGATAATTCTAAGATAAAATTTTATAATAGTTTGATAAACCTAAAATAGAAGCATTTTTTTCCTTTTTACCCAAAATTGTGTTAACTTTAGCCCCCTGGTGGCAGCTGAAAATATTAAACAAATGAACTATTTTGGCAGGTATATATCGTCCACTAAATGCAACTTTTAATCACTATTAGAACTTCATACTAGAAAAAAAGTATTTTTCGCTCCACCCTAATGCACAATTCTCACGTGTGGGCGCACGCAAATCCACATGCTACACGGGTGCATGCTCAATTAGGGGAGTACAAATAATACCGATACCGATATTATAGGTTTTCGGTATTGACAAAAATTGCTATTGTAAAATTTAGGCAATTTAGTCCTCCGATGGGCAAATAAACTGTTTTTGGAGGATTCGGAGAAAAAAAAAGTTTCGGGGTATTTTGCAGTTAACCTTTTTTTTCGTTTTCTATTCCTTTCTATCAAAGAAAACTATTTATTGCACTAGCTTTAAGAGTGATTCATTCAACTGTAGCCATTTCTTCAACAGAGTGGGAAATTATTGAAAACCTTTATGACACCTTACGTCCTGTTGAAATAATTCTTAAAGGGTTATGCTCGAAAGATGCATCACTCCTGACAGCTGAATCATCAATGAAATTTATTTCAAAGAAACTAGGAGAGAAAAATAATCCAATAGCAAAAGAGTTAAAAGATTGTCTTAGAAATCGTTACATTTCAAGAAGACAGCAAGACATTGTAGGTTTAATCAAATATCTTCATAATCCCGAAGTTTTAAAAGTTCAAGAAAAGGAAAGTTTTTCTGTTCCATCAAAATTAGTTCTCAAAAGAACTGCAGAAAGGCTCCATAAAAGACTTTTCCCTAAGAATGTGGTTGATTTGGAGATAGAAATGGAAGAACAGGAATTTCCATGTAACCCTGAAAATGTAGCTGCAAATAAGACTGAAGTGGAAGCAGATTCATTACTGAGTGAATACATGCAAGAAATGGACAAACTAGGAAAAGTGCCATCAAAAAAATTCCATTGATTTTGATGTTACTAATGAATTTAAAAGCTTGGAAGTTACTTTACAGAGAAGTGAGAA
>JAJOZX010012452.1:65000-105000 GCA_023014485.1 Bathynomus jamesi
ATTTATCAAATTTCAAAAACTTAGTGTAGGCAATAATAGTGTCTACAGAGCTGGGGTATGTTTGCTCAAAAGCAAACACTTAATAATATTTGTACCAGTGTAAGCAAGCTTCACTCATATTTCATAGAAAATTGTTCATAGAATGCATATTCTGGTATTTTCTCTTGATATTTGACTACTAAGAATAAAACAAGCATCTCATTATACTGAAGTTCAAATACAATCCATAATAAAAGAGCCATTTAGAGAAGTGAACCACTTTACAAATTATAAAGTAATCACCTATGCCCTGCAAATATGTTCTGTAATTTGCATTATATAACATCAGTGTAAAAAATTGTGTTGCTTTAAAAGCCCTCTTGCACCACTTTCCATATATTCATTATGATTATTATTATTAACCAGGTATTACTATAATAATATCAGAACCAAGAAAGATTACAACAAGACTAAGATATGGTAGCATTCCCCTTAAAAATGAACAATTTTTTAATGTATTTACTTTCATAACATTGCCATTAATCTTTTTAGTTCAACGATTAAAAATTTGCACCAAAATTTTAATATATAATTTTGAATCATACAAAATTCACCTCACCAGGATTTGAATGCAAGACTACTCAGAAGTTGAGGTTGCTGCCACAAAGCTACAACAGTATAAAAAGTTAATACAACCTGGTGAGTATTTCATCACCTGAGGAAATGCTTAAGGTTTTGGTGCTCAGAGGTGTTTCACAAGTCAACCATCCTGCACTTGATCCAATAACATAAAACACTGGTTCAAATGCAGAATGGTTGATATATAAAACAACCTCTGGGCATGAATGCAGTGTTTGCTCAAGTTGTGAAATATTTGCAAGGCTGTAATTACATTGTTATTGCAGCTTTGTGGTACCACCCATAATTTCTAATCAAGAGGTCAAAATCTGGTGGACTAAGTTTTGCATGTACAGTATATATATATATATATATATATATATATATATATATATATATATATATATATATATATATATATATACAGGGTGAGTCAGAAGTAGCGCCCGATTTCTGTCAGTTGATTGTTTGTTTGCCATTTGTATTACAGTGTACAAGAAGGTAGAAAAAATGAATGACATGTTTATCATGTTTATCTAACCATTTATTCGGGGGAAAATTATTACGGAACTGTACCAAGCTGTTTTACTTGCAATTTTCAAAGTGCCCTCCCTCGTGATCGATGCACAATCTGACAGCCGAAAAAACAGAAATCGGGCGCTACTTTTGACTCACCCTGTATATATATATATATTCCAAATTATTAAGCAGATTACATTTTCTCCAATGTTATCAAAAGTTTCTCACCAATTTCAATGAAATTTATAACAAATAATCACAATAATATACCAGCATTGATGGTATTCATTTCAATAAAATATTTTGATAATTAAAATAATTACCTCATTTTATTGAAAAATGTAAAATATGGTGTTTCCAATTATTAAGGAACTATTCTATTTACAGATCAAAATGGTGAAAATGGGTAAGGATGATGATTTGACCCCAACTGAGAAAAGATAAAGTCAAGCTACTTGCTGAAAATATCAAATCTTGAAATTGCGAAGCAGTGAGGCAGGGATCATTGAACTGCAAAGAAGTTTGTAGCAGAAGGTACCAAACTGAGACAGCAGTGATAATGGAGCTACAGTATAACAAAAATGACAAGGCAGCAGATATCTGTAATCAAGTGGGAAGTTGCGAAGCATCCATTGTCTCAAGTAGAGAGGTTTTTTTGAGCAGGCTGGTATATATAATGTACCAAGACATTTCTATATGCAATTCTTAAACAATTGGCAAGATGTGTAAACCTACAATTCAGCCCCCATTTCAGCATGTTGAATGGGTGCATCAGTATGTGAAAACAGATTTTCAGACTGTATTGTATTGTTCACCAAAGAATGCAGAGCAACCCTTGATGAACCTGATGGTTGGTCAAGAGGATGGATTGCTAAGAGTCAATCTCTACCATCAAGATTAAGATGCCAACAAAGTGGTGGTGGTGTCATGTTTGGGCAAGATTGATAGGCAATGAAGTTGTTGGCCCATACAGAGGACAATGGATGCTTTACAACTTTGCACTTGATTACAGATATCTGCTGCTTTGTCACTTTTGTTATACTGTAGCTCCTTTATCACTTTGCTGCCTCAGTTTGGTACCCTCCACTACAAACTTCTTTACATTTCAATGATCCCTGCCTAGCTGCTTTGCAATTTCAATAGATTTGATATTTTCAGCAAGAAGCTCGACTATCTTTTCCCAGTTGGAGTCAAATCCTTCTTCTTGCCTATTTTAACAATTTCAAACACTGCATTTTACATATTTTTCAATAAAATATTTTGATAATTAAAATTATCATCAAAATGAATATCATCAATGCTGGTATAATATAGTGATTATGCATTATAAATTTCAATGAAACTGGTAAAAAACTTTTGAAAACATTGGAGAAAATGGAATCTACTTAATAATTTGGAATGCAGTATATTATATAATATATATATATATATTTTTTTTTTAAATTATCATGGCAATTTTAGTTAATTACAAAAACTTTAAAACTTACTACTGCTACTGTCAATTTAAAACCAAAATGTAATGGACCCCCTATATGTCCAATCATGGCAAGATTTCCACCCACTGCCCCACCCAGATTTCAGTTCTTCTCTTTTATTTATTAAATAGTAATTTTGAGGATGAAATATCATTTAGTAAAATTAGATTCATTTGTATCTAATGTTTGTTAAAAGTAAAAATGAAAATATATATAAATTTTCCCTTGTAGCAGTATTAGGTTTCCTCTTTCTTTAACCAAATTAAGAAGTCTAGTATTAAAGTGCATGAAAAGATGATTGAATAAGCCCTAATTTTCCTTTCACCCTTATTTACTCTACAATAGAATTGAATCTAAGAGAGAATATTCATCTTAATTATTAAAGCAAAGAAAACAAACCTGGTTGAGTACACTTGATGCTTCCATGAAGGCTGCCTGATTAACAAAATTCTGAAAACTACGTATGCTCTTATTCATGTCAGTACTCATGGTGGGTTGAATATGAATACTCTGGGGAGCATTCAACTTCTGAAAAGTTTTGGGCTGAAAAGTTTTGGGCTGAGAAGTTTTGGGCTGAGAAGTTTTGGGCTGAGAAGTTTTGGGCTGAGAAGTTTTGGGCTGAGAAGTTTTGGGCTGAGAAGTTTTGGGCTGAGGAGTTTTGGGCTGAGAAGTTTCGGGCTGAGAAGTTTTGGGCTGAGAAGTTTTGGGCTGAGAAGTTTTGGGCTGAGGTTTTTGTAGTGGCTGTGGTTGAGACACAGTCACAGGGTCTTTGCATGCTCCTAGGTTTGATGGCTGAGGTTTTCCTTTTCCCACTTCTGGCTTTTTGTTGAAGCCTCTCCCACGAGGTTCTCTCTCAGACTTCATCCCTGCCCTACTGTTCAACTTTTCTTCATAAACAGTGGAAGCAATGGGTAAAGGACCACTGGCAGTTGCTGGAAAGCTATAATGCCCCCTTCCTCTACCACCAAAGCCTGATCCTGCATTACTGCTGACTGCTCTAGCACCAAAGCCTGATCCTGCGTTACTGCTGACTCCTCTAGCACCAAAGCCTGATCCTGCGTTACTGCTGACTCCTCTAGCACCAAAGCCTGATCCTGCGTTACTGCTGACTCCTCTAGCACCAAAGCCTGATCCTGCGTTACTGCTGACTCCTCTAGCACCAAAGCCTGATCCTGCATTACTGCTGACTCCTCTAGCACCAAAGCCTGATCCTGCATTACTGCTGACTCCTCTAGCACCAAAGCCTGATCCTGCATTACTGCTGACTCCTCTGCCTCTGGTTCTGATGTCCTTGTTATAAGAACTGGGAAGTTCTTTGAAGCTTTCAGTGTGCCCTGTCCAATAACCTCCTCCCTTTGTATATCCTTTGGCATTATACCCTCTTCCACCTGATGGGTTTGTTGCATTTCCTTTAGTATAATGGTCTTGCTCTTGGCTATACTTCTTTGGCTGCCAATTTGCTTGAGGTTTATAACCATACTGTGTTCCAGCTTTATAAGTATCCCTGTTCTCATACTGAACTGCAGCAGATTGGGATCCACCTCCATACTGGGCTGAATTGCCATACTGGGCTGAATTGTCATACTGGGCTGAACTGCCATACTGGGCTGAACTGCCATACTGGGCTGAACTGCCATACTGGGCTGAACTGCCATACTGGGCTGAATTGTCATACTGGGCTGAACTGCCACACTGGGCTGAACTGCCACACTGGGCTGAATTGTCATACTGGGCTGAATTGTCATACTGGGATGAACTGCCACACTGGGCTGAATTGTCATACTGGGATGAACTGCCACACTGGGCTGAATTGTCATACTGGGCTGAACTGCCACCCTGGGCTGAATTGTCATACTGGGCTGAACTGCCACCCTGGGCTGAATTGGCATACTGGGCTGAATTGGCATACTGGGCTGAATTGGCATACTGGGCTGAATTGCCATACTGGGCTGAATTGCCATACTGGGCTGAATTGCCATACTGGGCTGAATTGTCACACTGGGCTGAATTGTCATACTGCACGTTACTTCCATGTTGAACTTGAGGTTTGTAATGGTCTTTGCCACTATATGGTGCAGTGTTCCTGTGCTGAGCTGATGGAACGTTGCTGTTATACTGAGACTGGTTGTTGTACTGCATATTTATGGGCTCCGGCACTTGTTCATACCTGATATACTGAGATACATGATGTAGAAACCATTAGAATATTTAATCCTTTCACTGCAGTTAATGTAATATGTTCACCACATATAAATACCCGCAGTGAAAGGGTTAAGAAAATGTACAACTGCTGAAAAACATTTACCTGATCAAAATTTAAAAAAAAAAAAAAAGTCCCCATAATTACTAATTAATAATTTTGGTTTTATTTATTTTTTCTTGGTAAACTTTCTTCAGCATCTATACACTTACAACAGATCAGTATTAGAATTTATAACCAAGAGTTTTATAACATGCTACTTGTATCCCTATTTCAGTAGGTTAACTATCTACTATGCTACAGAAGACTTATGAATAGCTAAGGCAAATATCCCCTTGCACAAATGAAGTATTCAGTTGTGTATTCCCAAGTATAAGTATAAGACCTAGGCTATACTGTATACATTTTCTTTGTTTGAAAAGTATCTTCATCCTGAGTTTCTGATCGCCTTACCTTTGTTAGGTATAATAATAATAATAATAATAATAATAATAATAATAATAATAATAATACAATCAGATATAAAGCACCCAAATGATATTACAGATTATACAAATGCTTTTAAAAGAAATAACCTAAGTACAGTATAGTACATATAATATAGTATGCTCATATTAACATTCATATATCAGTGTTCTGAAAAGATCCCTTGTAACATCACTTTGCAAGAAATCTAGGTTATTGCTAATTTTCAACAAACTGCACTTGTCATCATAGACCATGAACTTCAATAATTTAAAAAATGTAGTTTTGGATGAAAGAAGTTATATAAAACCACCAAAGGAATCAAGAAGCCTTAATCTAAACTGGGGATTCCCAACCTTTTTTGCCATCATTTTTTTTTACGTACAACCATTAAGGAAGCAAGGAAGGTGCATGTACCAACTAATCAAATTCCTAACTAGGGAGGGGACTGTGGTGCTCAATTTTGAACTTTCAGCCTTATCTACAAAGTCCTATTTATTTTAATGATATTCATCAACACTTGGACTGAATCAAACTCTTGATTTTGGCCTTGAAGATTACTGTTAAATATGAAATCTATTTGGATGGTGAATTGGATAGCATGCAAGCCTGCTGTCAAAGGTTGTGGGTTATTTATCTATAACTAATGCTTTTGAAAATTTATCATGAAAATAATTATCAATTAGCAAATTGCACACTTATAACCCTCTTGTGTACCACCTAAGAGAGCTCCACATACCACAGGTTCATAATTATTGCTCAAAGCCCACTGAGTTTGCCCGAGTTATTTCACTTAGCAAGAAAAAGGTTTACTCACAAAGCTTTCATTACTGAAAGTGTCAAATCTACAATCAAAAGGTAACCAATTCAGCCTATGACAAACTACCGTAATTCATAACCATTTTCAATCAACCCAAATAGATTTGTCAATTTATAATTAGCTCATGCAATTATACATATACCAGGTGATTACAAATGATCTTCCTGATTTTTAAACATTATGAAAAACTAACAAAGCTACACCAAAAAGTAGAAATAAAGAAAACCCAAGTAGTTTTATTTACAGGCTACTGAAGTTCAATACTAGCTCCTTTTGTGGCTTTGCAGATATCAAAGCAGCAGCTATTTTGTTTTTCCATACATTTTGTAACATATCATACTGAACTTTTCTAACAGCCTTGTGTATTGTTTCCTTCAAATGTTCCAAAGTTGTTGCCATTGGTGGAATAAAAACTTCATTTTTGACATAGCCCCAGAGGAAGAAGTCAAGGGGGGGTTAGATTGGGTGAATGAGCCAGCCAAGGAATGGGCCCCCCCATGGCCAATCCAACAATCAGGCAATTGCTCATTCAGGAATATTGTAAACTCAAAAGGAGCCACGAAAAGAAGCTCATATTGAGCATATCTGACCAGCAATTGGATGATCCCGGGTGGTACCTCATTTTTCATTTGTTCGTTCTCCCTCCTCATCTTGTGCAGAATGCTCTTCTACACAAGTGTCATTCTTTACATTAATATTATACTGCGTGTTGTTTGCAGTTAATATATATATATATATTGGTAATGAAAAAACCTAAATGACAGTAGTTTGCCATAGTGTACTATTGTACAAGGCCAAAATTTTAAGGAAAATTCGAAAAATAATTAAGAAAACCTAAACAAACTTTTGTAAAAGTTGAGCCAAAAACTTATTGGAAAAATAGATTTTCTCAGATTTAAAGTTTGTGTTAGTATGAATATGGTGTGAACAAAATTTTGATGTCAGGAGAAGACAAAGGAAGCTTAGGGCCAGGTCACTTAATAATAATAATAAAAAAAAGTTTAAGAAAAGAAAGTGTTTAAATAACAAAATTAAAACAAGAAAAGCAATTCATCAGTATGGGTTCTGTATGAGATGTTCCACTGATGATCTTCCATATCTCTCTGATTCTTGGTCATCATAAGACACATCAAAAGCTTTTGATAGAGTTTGGCACAATACTTAATTTCCAAACTACCCTTCTTTAGTTTCTATCCTTCTCTCTGTGCCTTCATCTTTGATTTCTTTCCTGACTGATCTATAGCTGTGGTTGTAGATGGCCACTGTTGTTCTTCTACTAAAGCCATTAATAGTGGTGTTCCTCAGCATTCTGTCATGTTACCCACTCTTTTTCCTTTTATTTATCAATTATCTATTAAGTCACACTTCCTGTCTTATCCACTAATATGCCGATGATTCAACTCTTCACTTCTCCACCCACATCACAAAGCATCCCTCTCAACAGAAACTCAATGACTCGCATGTAGACAAATGTAAAGTTTTGCATATAGGTTCTCATAACAACAATTACACATCCACGATGGACAGTTAGTGAGTGTTGATGAGGAAGTAGATTTAGGCATACGCATATCTAAAGATTTAAAAGTTAGGAACCAGTGCCTGGAGTCTTGCGCAAAAGCTAATAGGATGTTGGGTAAGCTTCATCATAGTGCATAATTTAAATTGAAGATTATTATTATATTGCCCCTTTACAAGTCACTAGTCAGGCCTCACTGAGAATATGCCATTCAGTTTTGGTGCCTGTATTTGCATGAGGATATTGAGATAGGTTGGAAAGGGTTCAGTGACACGCCACGAAACTAATTCCATCACTATGCAACAAGTCTTACGAAGATAGGATTAAAGAGTTAGACTCGCATTCACTCAAGATGGATATTAAGGGGGAAGCTTATTGAAGTTTTAAAAATCATTAATAAAATCAATAATATAAATTTTGACAAAATGTTCATTTTCAATAACAACAATACTCATAACACATTTAAATTACATGGTAGACATTTCATTACTAACATTACTAAAAACTTTTATGTTTACAGTAATTGATAAATGAAATAATCTTTCCGCACCATTTAGATAGGCATTTTAAAAATATTAACATTATTAAAAATAATAAAACAATTAGCAAGGAGCTCTGGGGGTGATAGTTGGGGTTTGAGTCTGGTGACCAGTGATGCCAGCTTGTGACATGCCAGCATTAAATTTATATTAAAAAAAATAAAAATATTAGGCCAACACAAACTTAGATGTAGCTCGCAGTGTAAACTAATCCACCTTTTGTTATACTCTTCTCATCCTCTCTTTACTCGAGAGTCTAAAGTTTGCACATTATGACTGTTTCTTTGAGTTAAGACTCTGTTTGTATGGTTTGTAAGCATTCTTATTTTACTACTTTTCATCTTTCACCCCCTTTCCTATTCTCTTTGACTTTTTCTAACTTGTCAGTAGTAGCCAGTGGATGATGGAGACACTCACTCTCTTTCTGAATGAATGTTAACCTATGAATGATAGGTTTTGCTAACCCCCTACTCTCTTCTTTTAACTCCCTACTCTCTTCTTTCTCTCAGGCTAACCTTAGAGTGGATCTTGGGGTCTTTTTTAACCTTAGCTTCCGTAGATGTAATGGCTATGGTACCACCTGACGTCTGATCTTCCTATTATCTCTGATTGGGGCAGAAAAAACGTTGCGCTTTCAATGCCTCAAAAACTGTTTCTTCATCCGTCTACTCATCACAATCTTCCACACAACTATTCCCTTACCTTCAGCAATACACAACCTAATCCTTCATCTTCTCTTAACATTCTTGCTGTTTCCTTTTCTCATGATCTTTCCTAGAAACATCGCATATACTCTTTTCAAAATGGCTTCTAAGAGGTTAGATGCGCTGTACTAGCTCCGCAGTTTCTTCACCTCCACTCGCTTGCTGTCTCCATACAGGGGTCTTGTCTGTCCCTATATGGAGTATGCTTCTCGTGTGTTGGGTGGCTCAACTCTCACAGTTCTACTTGAGTGGGTGGAATCAAAGGCTTTTTGTCTGATCTCTCTCTCTCTCTCTCTCTCGACGAATCGTTGGGCGGGAGTGATCACGGTCTTATTAGGTTCCGAGTGTGCGTCCCTCGGGTGAAGCGTAGTAACTCGAGAGGCAGTAAGCTCGATCTCCGGCGGGCGAACTTTGTTAGCCTCAGGGATAGCGTAGCAGAGATGGGGTTAGAGGTTGGCGGCGATGTTGAGGGAGTGTGGAGTGCATTCCGGGATGAGTTTATGGTGCTGCAGTCTGCTGCCATACCCTCAAAACCGGTCACCCCTGCTTCAACGCAGCCTAAGTGGTTCAATCGTGGCATTGCTTCGGCTATCCGAAATAGGAAAGTAGCGTATAGGAGGGCGAAGGCCAATCGTTCCCATGAGAACACTGAAGCGTATGTCCGCCTGTGTAGGGAAGTGAAGGCGAAGGTTAGGCTAGCGAAGCATAACTAAGAACTACGGGTGGCAAGCCTCTACAAGGGGAACCCTAAGGAGTTCTTCAGTTATGTAATAGTAGAAAGCCCATTAGAAGCATGATAGGTCCTTTAAAGGATGGACGCGGCGTTCTGCGGACCTCCGACGCGGACATCGCTAATGTGCTTAATGAGTACTTTGCGGGAGTGTTCACCAGGGAGGATACCCGCGTCATCCCCGAGCCAGCTGTGAGGCACGAAGGTGCTGGCCTGGATAGTGTTAGATGTACCGCAACAGTCGTTGCTCATAGAATAGACAAACTGAGCGCATTTAAGGCTCCTGGGCCAGACCAGTTTCTCCCCAGTGTTTTGCGAGAGAAGTGCGCGACCAGGTGGCTCCCCACCTGGCTACAGTCTTCAACAAATCGTTGGTGATGGGCCAGGTGCCTGGTGACTGGAGGGAGGCCAACGTGACCCCTATCTTTAAGAAAGGGGATCACGAAAGTCCAGGGAACTATCGTCCTATTAGTCTCACTTCAGTTGTAGGTAAATTATTAGAAAGGATAATAGCTGATAGAATCGTTGACCATTTGGATTCCTGCAAGCTGCTTGGGGACTCCCAACATGGGTTTAGACGGCATAGGTCGTGTCTCACCAACTTGCTCGAGTTTTTCCACGTCATGTTGAGTGAGTACGATAAGAGTAGGGCGATTGATATACTTTAGCTCGACTTTCAGAAAGCCTTTGATAAGGTACCTCACCGCCGGCTAATGGCGAAAGTGCGCGCGCTGGGTATCGGTGGGGAAATAGGTAGGTGGATTGAAAACTGGCTGAGGAACAGGCGGCAGAGGGTGGTAATTAAAGGGGCTAGTTCGGGTTGGGCCTCGGTCACTAGTGGGGTTCCTCAGGGTTCCGTTTTGGGGCCGCTGTTGTTTACCATTTACATAAATGATATCGACGGTGGCATCGTCAGTCGGATCGCCAAATTCGCTGATGACACCAAGCTTGGGGCCAATGTTGGGACGCCCGAAGCGATCGAGGAACTGCGTGCGGACCTAGGTAGGATAGGAGAGTGGTCCGAAAAATGGCAAATGCCGTTTAACTTGGGTAAATGCAAAGTGATGCACATTGGCTACGCCAATCCCAAGTCGGACTACTCGATGTTGGGCAGTAATATCGAGGTGACTGATTTAGAAAAGGACTTGGGTGTGCTAATTAGCAGCGACCTTAAGTTTACGAAACAGTGTGTAGAGGTGGAAAAGAAAGCCCAGAAACTATTGGGTTATATCAGGAGGCAATTTCAGTTTCGGAACAAGGAGATTGTGCTCTCACTGTACAATTCCCTTGTTCGGCCGTACCTGGAGTATGCTGTGCAGTTCTGGTCGCCCACCCTCAGGAAAGATATTGAGAGGCTGGAGCGAGTGCAGGCGAGGGCCACAAAGTTAATCCCTTCCGTTAGGCATATGGGCTACAATCGACGGTTACGCGCCCTGAACTTGTTTTCGCTTGAAACTCGGAGGCTGCACGGTCAACTGATCGAGGTTTTCAAGCTCTTACGAGGGTTCAACGATGTCGATTTTAGAAGTATGTTTAGTTTAAATGATAACCCAACTCGCAACAATGGTTGGAAGTTGGATTTGAAATGGTTTAGGACTAGTGTGTGTGGGAATTACTTTACGTATAAGATCTGTGACACATGGAACAGGTTACCTTCGGAAGTTGTGAACAGTTCCTCTGTGGATCAGTTCAAGAAAAGGTTAGACGAAATCTTGCACACTATTGTGTGTGTGTAAAGACATTTAGGACCTCAGTCTGCGGAAATTTCTTTTCCTATAAAATAGTTAATATCTGGAACCAACTTCCCTCAGAGGTTGTTTCCAGTCAAAGTGTAAATCTGTTTAAAAATAGGCTAGACAAAGTACTAAACACACTCATAGTTTAAGATTAAAACCTCAGAAAACTCTGCAGGAGTTTGCTTGCTCGGTGTCTCTGTGAGCAAGCTAAATATAGAGCTATTTATATCTTCTCCACTTTCCTGTAAAAATTCCTTGGCTACTTTTCCAGGGTCAAGGTATTTTCTTCAACCTTTTTCCGTACCTGCCTCTGGCAGGGACGGAGCGGAGGGTGGGGAGAGAGCCTTCTACTTTTCTACTACTGCTAGGATAGTTGAAAGAAAAATACAAAATTTTCACTGGCACCAGTTGCCATTGGTACCTCCTCGGTATGGGGTCTCTCTCTCTCTCTCTCTCTCCGCAGGGGGTATAAAGGTTATGCACATTTCTTCTGGATGTAGTAAACTTTATACTTGGGGTGTGACAGCCCTCCGGTCCCGAGTCGTGGGATTCTAGAGGAACTGGCTGCCAGCTCCTTTAGGTTCTCTCTCTCTTTCGGGATGGCGGGTAAAGTATTTTGCACAATCCCGTCCCGTGGGTTACTAGGACCCAATCCCATCCCTACTCTGTCCTTTTAGATTACGTTAAGGTTGTTCTCCTCTCACTGCAAAAAAAAAAAAAAAAAAAAAAAAAAAAAAAAACACTTCTTTTAGTATTAAGTCTTTTTCTCTTCTTTTACTATTACGACCCTACTGCTACCTCATGCGTGGGAAGAGAGGCTTTGGAACCTCTATAAATAACACCATTTAACGCTCGTAGGTTGTGAGACTGGGATGGAGGGGTCCCAGGCGTAGGGGCGCGATGAATGGAGTGTGGCTAGTGCCCCGTTAAGCCCATTCCTAACGCGTAATGGCTTGACCAGCCCCCTGCGACCGTTCTTTGGTGACCAATTGATGGTGCTTGGCTGTACTGCTCTGAGGTGAGAGGGCTTTACTGCCCAGCTGGCTGCCAGGCCAGCGTAAAGTCTCGGGCGTAGCCTCTGGGTCTGGTGGGATATCCCTTGAACACTGGATTCTAAGAGTCTGGCCCACTTGTGAGTGACTAGTAAGACTTAGTAAGGGGCTGCATCTCGCTGTCGCTCCTGGCGGAAAATCCGTGACGCTTGCGTCGCGAGTGTTTGTCAGTTGGTAGCTGCGACACGTTTGGGACGGTCCAGCCCTGGGGAGACCTTTGGTCGGTGCGGCAGCAGGAGAGGTGTAGTCTTCTGGAAGGAATGAACGTCACTTGCAAAAAGGCGGATGCGTCTACGCGCGGGATGAATTCACCCCCCCCCCCCCCCTTTTATATACTGGTCATAACGTTTTTTGGATAGTTTTCATTGCTAGAACGCTTTATCTTATTCAGAGTATTCAGAAAAAACAAAAAAAAAAAAGAAAATATGGCAGGGCCAGCTAAATTAAAAGCAGAATGCTTTAAATGTAAAGTTAATCATTGGTGCGTAGACTTCCCAGAGGGTAGTATCAGCGATATCACATCCCTTAGTGTATGTTTGTTTTGTAAACTTAGAGACAACCACGAAAAGGAAGTTAAAGAGCTAAAGGAATTAGTAAAAAAGCTTGAAGCTAGGGTCGTAGCACTGGAAATCCAACCCAGTGGACAAGATCAAATTAAAAACACACCAGCAGATTCAAACTGTAAGATTAAGTATCTAGAACAAAGGGAGGGCTCAAAGAAGGGGCTGATAGAGAAGGGTGGGAAGGGATCGATAGAGAAGGGTGGGAAGGGGCCTGCTGATGGCCAAAGAAACCGAAGGATGTAGCTACCTGTCGGGGTGGGTCGGGTGGTGTAACTGCGTGTATGGGTGGCGACGGGTTTCGAAAGGTCTCGGGCAAGAAGGCTGCGAAGCCGAAGCCTGAGACCCCAGTTGCCCCTGTCAAGACCTCTAACCGCTTTAGTCTCCTGTGCTCGAAGGAGGAAGAGACCGTTTTGATTGGGACTCGCAGATCAGGGGCCAGGAGAAGTACTTTGCTTCAGCAAACCGGGATGGGAGGAAGGTAAGGTGCTTACCTGGGGGAACGGCGCACTTAAGGAAGGAGGTATAGAGAAGGTGCGCGTGGCTAGTCGGAGGACTGCGATCGTTGTCCACGCTGGTGGCAATGACCTGTTCCTCAAAGGCGGTGGGGTAGGTCTTACTGAAGGGATCATCACCGAGATCATGTCTCTTGCGGATGATCTAAAACTGAAGACAGACAGGGGAATGTTAATGGGTACTTTACCGCGAATGAATGTCAGTGACCACGCGCTCAGTAAGGTCATTGGCATCAACGAGAGGGTACAAGACTTGTGCGTTCCGCTGGGCGTGAAGTTTATTAACCCCTTCGATGCTTTTCGGGTAGGTGGGACCTTTACCAGAGGGATGGTGTCCACCTCAATAACAAGGGTAAAGGTGTGCTAGGCGCGCTGCTCGACCGGCACCTATACAGAATGGTGAGGTCGAGTCCGGGGAGAGATGATGGGCCCCCAACGGGGAGAGATGAGGATGAGCCGGTGGCGGACATACCTTCGACTGAAGGGTGCGTCGAAGTACAGGTGGGTGACCCTCCTCCTACGTTGGAGGGGGCTCAGTCCTTGCGGAAGTTGCCCCTCGTTAGTGAGGGGCTCTTCAACTCCCGACAGCCCTGGCTGTTCGGGAAACGGGTCGTGCTAGGGGGCGGTCAGAATAGGGAAGGCTCCCTCCGTGCAATGCTTTTTAATGCTAGGTCAATTAGGAACAAGTTTTGCGAGCTACGGGCGCTCTTAGCATCAGAATACCAGGATATCGTTGCTATCACCGAGTCCTGGATTCATACTGATCGTAGGGACTATGTTGGGGAGTTCGAAATTCCCGGGTATAGAATGTTTCGCAAAGACCGCACCCGTGGGGAGGGGGGTGGGGTACTAATATACGTCAGAGACACGTTGAGTCCGGTTGACTGCCAGTTCCGGTCGGAACGGGAGCTGCTTGGCGTCGATCTGAACGTGGGAGGGACGAACTATAGGTTAATCTTGGTGTACAGACCTCCGCATCTCTTCCTCGAGGACGATACAGCCCTGTACACCGAACTCAGTAGCCTGCTAGGGGATAGGGGTGTGTGTAGTTTTGGGAGACTTCAACTGTCGCGGCATAAAGGGGAAAACAGGACTGCCGATGCTGAAGGGAGGAGGCTAGTTGACTTTGCTGATGAGAACTTCCTCACTCAGTGGGTCAACGAGCCTACACGAGGCGAAAGCGTTCTGGACTTAGTGTTCACGACCGAAGACAACCTCGTCACTGGCCTCACCGTTGACGAATCGTTGGGCGGGAGTGATCACAGTCTTATTAGGTTCTGTGTGCGTCCCTCGGGTGAAGCGTAGTAACTCGAGAGGCAGTAAGCTCGATCTCCGGCGGGCGACTTGTTAGCCTCAGGGATAGCGTAGGAGAGATGGGGTTAGAGGTTGGCGGCGATGTTGAGGAGTGTGGAGTGCATTCCGGGATGAGTTTATGGTGCTGCAGTCTGCTGCCATACCCTCAAAACCGGTCACCCTGCTTCAACGCAGCCTAAGTGGTTCAATCGTGCATCGCTTCGGCTATCCGAAATAGGAAAGTAGCGTATAGGAGGGCGAAGGCCAATCGTTCCCACGAGAACACTGAAGCGTATGTCCGCCTGTGTAGGGAAGTGAAGGCGAAGGTTAGGCTAGCGAAACGTAACGAAGAACTACGGGTGGCAAGCCTCTGCAAGGGAACCTAAGGAGTTCTTCAGTTATGTTAATAGTAGAAAGCCATTAGAAGCATGATAGGTCCTTTAAAGGACGGAAGCGGCGTTCTGCGGACCTCCGACGCGGACATCGCTAATGTGCTTAATGAGTACTTTGCGGGAGTGTTCACCAGGGAGGATACCCGCGTCATCCCCGAGCCAGCTGTGAGGCACGAAGGTGCTGGCCTGGATAGTGTTAGATGTACCGCGACAGTCGTTGCTCATAGAATACAAACTGAGCGCGTTTAAGGCTCCTGGGCCAGACCAGTTTCTCCCCAGTGTTTGCGAGAAGTGCGCGACCAGGTGGCTCCCCACCTGGCTACAGTCTTCAACAAATCGTTGGAGATGGGCCAGGTGCCTGGTGACTGGAGGGAGGCCAACGTGACCCTATCTTTAAGAAAGGGATCACGAAAGTCCAGGGAACTATCGTCCTATTAGTCTCACTTCAGTTGTAGGTAAATTATTAGAAGGATAATAGCTGATAGAATCGTTGACCATTTGGATTCCTACAAGCTGCTTGGGGACTCCCAACATGGGTTTAGACGGCATAGGTCGTGTCTCACCAACTTGCTCGAGTTTTTCCACGTCATGTTGAGTGAGTACGATAAGAGTAGGGCGATTGATATACTTTATCTCGACTTCAGAAAGCCTTTGATAAGGTACCTCACCGCCGGCTAATGGCGAAAGTGGCGCGCGCTGGGTATCGGTGGGGAAATAGGTAGGTGGATTGAAAACTGGCTAAGGAATAGGCGGCAGAGGGTGGTAATTAAAGGGGCTAGTTCGGGTTGGGCCTCGGTCACTAGTGGGGTTCTCAGGGTTCCGTTTTGGGGCGCTGTGTTTACCATTTACATAAATGATATCGACGGTGGCATCGTCAGTCGGATCGCCAAATTCGCTGATGACACAAGCTTGGGGCCAATGTTGGGACGCCCGAAGCGATCGAGGAACTGCGTGCGGACCTAGGTAGGTAGGAGAGAGAGTGGTCCGAAAAATGGCAAATGCCGTTTAACTTGGGTAAATGCAAAGTGATGCACATTGGCTACGCCAATCCCAAGTCGGACTACTCGATGTGGGCAGTAATATCGAGGTGACTGATTAGAAAAGGACTTGGGTGTGCTAATTAGCAGCGACCTTAAGTTTACGAAACAGTGTGTAGAGATGGAAAAGAAAGCCCAGAAACTATTGGGTTATATCAGGAGGCAATTTCAGTTTCGGAACAAGGAGATTGTGCTCTCACTGTACATTCCTGTTCGGCCGTACCTGGAGTATGCTGTGCAGTTCTGGTCGCCACCTCAGGAAAGATATTGAGAGGCTGGAGCGAGTGCAGGCGAGGGCCACAAAGTAATCCCTTCCGTTAGGCATATGGGCTACAATCGACGGTTACGCGCCCTGAACTGTTTTCGCTTGAAACTCGGAGGCTGCGCGGTCAACTGATCGAGGTTTTCAAGCTCTTACGAGGGTTCAACGATGTCGATTTTTAGAAGTATGTTTACTTTAAATGATAACCCAACTCGCAACAATGGTTGGAAGTTGGATTGAAACGGTTTAGGACTAGTGTGTGTGGGAATTACGTTACGTATAAGATCTGTGACACATGGAACAGGTTACCTTCGGAAGTTGTGAACAGTTCCTCTGTGGATCAGTTCAAGAAAAGGTTAGACGAAATCTTGCACACTATTTGAGTGTGTAAAGACATTTAGGACCTCAGTCTGCGGAAATTTCTTTTCCTGTAAAATAGTTGATATCTGGAACCAACTTCCCTCAGAGGATGTTTCCAGTCAAAGTGTAAATCTGTTTAAAAATAGGCTAGACAAAGTACAGAACACACTCATAGTTTAAGATTAAAACCTCAGAAAACTCTGCAGGAGTTCGCTTGCTCGGTCTCTGTGAGCAAGCTAAATATAGAGCTATTTATATATTCTCCACTTTCCTGTAAAATTTCCTTGGCTACTTTTCCAGGGTCAAGGTATTTTCTTCAACCTTTTTCCGTACCTGCCTCTGGCAGGGAGGGAGCGGAGGGTGGGGAGAGAGCCTTCTACTTTTCTATCCAGTTTTCTACTACTACATACAAAATTTTCCCTGGCACCCGTTGCCATTGGTACCTCCTCGGTATGGGCCGCAAGGCCTTTTGAGGTACTTCTTTTCCTTGTAACTCCTTGTAACTCTCTCTCTCTCTCTCTCTCCGCAGGGGGTATAAAGGTTATGCACGTTCCTTCTTCGTGTTGTAAACTTTATACTTGGGGTGTGACAGCCCTCCGGTCCCGAGTCGTGGGATTCTAGAGAAATTGGTTGCCAATTCCTTTAGGTTCTCTCTCTTTCGGGAGGGCAGGTGAAGTCTGTTGTACAAACCTGTCCCGTGGGTTACTAGGACCCCTTCCCATCCCACTCTGTCCTTTTAGCTTAGGTTAGGATGTTCTCCTCTGACTGCAAAGAAAAACTTTTAGTATTGTCTTTTTTTTTTTCTCTACTGTTACGATTAGGACGCTACTGCTATCTCATGCGTGGGAAGAGAGGCTTGGAACCTCTATAAATAACACCATTTAACTTCAGTTGTAGGTAAATATTTAGCGGGGATAATAGCGAGTAGGATTGTTGACCATTTGGATTCCTACAAGCTACTTGGGGACTCCAACATGGGTTTAGACGGCATAGGTCGTGTCTCACCATCATGCTCGAGTTTTTCTACGTCATGTTGAGTGAGTATGATAAGAGTGGGCGATTGATTAGAAGGCCTTTGATAAGGTACCTCACCGCCGGCTAATGGCCGAAGTGCGCGCGCTGGGTATTGGTGGGGAAGTAGGTAGGTGGATTGGAAACTGGCGAAAAATGCCACAAAGTTAATCCCTTTCGTTAGGCATATGGGCTACAATCGACGCTTACGTGACGCGGGTTCAAAGATGTCGATTTTAGAAACATGTTTAGTTCAAATGATAACCCAACTCGCAACAATGGTTAGAAGTTGGATTTGAAACGATTTAGGACTAGTATATGTGGGAATTACTTTAACACGTTGATAGTTTAAGATTAAAACATAAGAAAACTCTGCAGGAGTTTGCTTGCACGGTGTCTCTGTGAGCAAGGTAAATATAGAGCTATTTATATATTCTCCACTTTCCTGTAAAATTTCCTTGGCTACTTTTCCAGGGTCAAGGTATTTTCTTCAACCTTTTTCCGTACCTGCCTCTCGCAGGGAGGGAGCGGAGGGTGGGGAGAGAGCCTTCTACTTTTCTATCCAGTTTTCTACTACTGCTAGGATAGTTGAAAGAAAAATAAACTTTTAATAACAGGAACAGTTCCTCGGTGGATCAGTTCAAGAAAAGGTTAGACCAAATCTTGCACACTATTTGAGTGTGTAGAAAATTTTCCCTGGCACCCGTTGCCATTGGTACCTCCTCGGTATGGGCCGCAAGCCTTTTGAGGTACTTCTCTCTCTCTCTCTCTCTCTCTCTCTCTCTCTCTCTCTCTCTCTCTCTCTCTCTCTCTCTCTCTCTCTCTCTCTCTCTCTCTCTGGATAGTGTTAGATGTACCGCGACAGTCGTTGCTCATAGAATAGACAAACTGAGCGCGTTTAAGGCTCCTGGGCCAGACCAGTTTCTCCCCAGTGTTTTGCGAGAAGTGCGCGACCAGGTGGCTCCCACCTGGCTACAGTCTTCAACAAATCGTTGGTGATGGGCCAGGTGCCTGGTGACTGGAGGGAGGCCAACGTGACCCCTATCTTTAAGAAAGGGATCACGAAAGTCCAGGGAACTATCGTCCTATTAGTCTCACTTCAGTTGTAGGTAAATTATTAGAAAGGATAATAGCTGATAGAATCGTTGACCATTTGGATTCCTACAAGCTGCTTGGGGACTCCCAACATGGGTTTAGACGGCATAGGTCGTGTCTCACCAACTTGCTCGAGTTTTTCCACGTCATGTTGAGTGAGTACGATAAGAGTAGGGCGATTGATATACTTTATCTCGACTTTCAGAAAGCCTTTGATAAGGTACCTCACCGCCGGCTAATGGCGAAAGTGCGCGCGCTGGTATCGGTGGGGAAATAGGTAGGTGGATTGAAAACTGGCTGAGGAATAGGCGGCAGAGGGTGGTAATTAAAGGGGCTAGTTCGGGTTGGGCCTCGGTCACTAGTGGGGTTCCTCAGGGTTCCGTTTTGGGGCCACTGTTGTTTACCATTTACATAAATGATATCGACGGTGGCATCGTCAGTCGGATCGCCAAATTCGCTGATGACACCAAGCTTGGGGCCAATGTTGGGACGCCCGAAGCGATCGAGGAACTGCGTGCGGACCTAGGTAGGATAGGAGAGTGGTCCGAAAAATGGCAAATGCCGTTTAACTTGGGTAAATGCAAAGTGATGCACATTGGCTACGCCAATCCCAAGTCGGACTACTCGTGTTGGGCAGTAATATCGAGGTGACTGATTTAGAAAAGGACTTGGGTGTGCTAATTAGCAGCGACCTTAAGTTTACGAAACAGTGTGTAGAGGTGGAAAAGAAAGCCCAGAAACTATTGGGTTATATCAGAAGGCAATTTCAGTTTCGGAACAAGGAGATTGTGCTCTCACTGTACAATTCCCTTGTTCGGCCGTACCTGGAGTATGCTGTGCAGTTCTGGTCGCCCACCCTCAGGAAAGATATTGAGAGGCTGGAGCGAGTGCAGGCGAGGGCCACAAAGTTGATCCCTTCCATTAGGCATATGGGCTACAATCGACGGTTACGCGCCCTGAACTTGTTTTCGCTTGAAACTCGGAGGCTGCGCGGTCAACTGATCGAGGTTTTCAAGCTCTTACGAGGGTTCAACGATGTCGATTTTAGAAGTATGTTTAGTTTAAATGATAACCCAACTCGCAACAATGGTTGGAAGTTGGATTTGAAACGGTTTAGGACTAGTGTGTGTGGGAATTACGTTACGTATAAGATCTGTGACACGGGAACAGGTTACCTTCGGAAGTTGTGAACAGTTCCTCTGTGGATCAGTTCAAGAAAAGGTTAGACGAAATCTTGCACACTATTTGAGTGTGTAAAGACATTTAGGACCTCAGTCTGCGGAAATTTCTTTTCCTATAAAATAGTTAATATCTGGAACCAACTTCCCTCAGAGGATGTTTCCAGTCAAAGTGTAAATCTGTTTAAAAATAGGCTAGACAAAGTACAGAACACACTCATAGTTTAAGATTAAACCTCAGAAAACTCTGCAGGAGTTCGCTTGCTCGGTGTCTCTGTGAGCAAGCTAAATATAGAGCTATTTATATATTCTCCACTTTCCTGTAAATTTCCTTGGCTACTTTTCCAGGGTCAAGGTATTTTCTTCAACCTTTTTCCGTACCTGCCTCTGGCAGGGAGGGAGCGGAGGGTGGGGAGAGAGCCTTCTACTTTTCTATCCAGTTTTCTACTACTGCTAGGATAGTTGAAAGAAAAAAAACTTTTACAAATTTTCCCTGGCACCCGTTGCCATTGGTACCTCCTCGGTATGGGCCGCAAGGCCTTTTGAGGTACTTCTTTTCCTTGTAACTCCTTGTAACTCTCTCTCTCTCTCTCTCTCTGTGTGTGTGTGTGGTGTGTGGGTTGAGCCACCCCGCACCAAGAGGCATACTACTACATACCATACAGGGGTAGATGAGACCACAGTACAAGGACAGCAACTGAGTGGGGGTGAAGAAATGGAGGAACCAGCACGGCACAACTAACCTCTTAGAAGCAATTTTGGAAAGAGTGTATGTGATATTAACAGAAAAATCATGAGAAAAAGAAATACTAAGAATGTTAAGAGAAGAGGAAAGATTGAATTGTATTGAGTTTTGAGGTACTTTCTTTTCCTTGTAACTCCTTGTAACTCTCTCTCTCTCTCTCTCTCTCTGTGTGTGTGTGTGTGTGTGTGTGGGTTGAGCCACCCCGCACCAAGAGGCATACTACTACATACCATACAGGGTAGATGAGACCACAGTACAAGGACAGCAACTGAGTGGGGGTGAAGAAATGGAGGAACCAGCACGGCACAACTAACCTCTTAGAAGCAATTTTGGAAAGAGTGTATGTGATATTAACAGGAAAAATCATGAGAAAAAGAAATACTAAGAATGTTAGAGAAGAGGAAAGATTGAATTATGTATTGTTGAAGGGATAGTCATGTGCAAGATTGTGAGTAGTAGATAGATGAGGAACAAAGTTTAAGGCACTAAAAGTCACAATAGCCATACCATAGCCATCTCTCACAAAGCAGCATGTGACTGTTGAGGGGGATGCTTTGTGAAGTGGGTGGAGAAGTGATGGGTGGAATCATTGGCACAGGAGTGGCTGGACAGAACCCTGAAGAACACCAATATTAATGACTTTAAGAAATAGAAATCAAAGATGAAGGCACAGATAGAAGGATAGAAACTGAAGGAGGATAGTTTGAAAATTAAGGATTTGTGCCAGATGACCAAAAGCTTTTGATATGCCTAGCACAACAGCAAAGGTTCCACCAAAATCCCAAAAAGAGGATGACCATGAGTCATATGGAAGATGATCACCAGTAGAACATTCTTTGTGGAACCCATACTGACAATCTGAAAGACAATAGTTGGGGGGTTCAGAATGGTTCCCTTCTTGGGACAGGCTGATGAATGAGAACAAACAGGTTAGGAATGAGAAACTTCCAGCAGGAAAGAAAAGTACCAGATGAAAGACACAGATGAAAGTTTGCCTAGGCAGGGTGTCAACAGCAAAGCCCTGTTCTTGCAAACAACACGAGGGACCCTATTAGAACCATATGTCTTCCTAGAGTTCAGCCCAAATAGGACAGAAAAAAACATCTTTAGAAGAGATTCTAATTTCATACATAATTAAGTCACAGGGGGAAGATGATGGAGGAACAGTAATGAAATCATCCAGGGTCAAGTTGGAGGTGAAAATTTGAGCAGTATTCAGCTCTATGAACTGTTTTATGACAAAACTAACATTAAATAGAGTACTTTGACTTCATATAAGTAAAAAATACTGTAATCAAATTTTGGGCAATGCAAGACATTATAATTTTTGGAGTAAGTATAGTACAAGACTCTTTAGGACCTGAATGTAAAATATTTTTAAACTCCCCAGAAATTTTGAGGTAACTCTCAGGCTGTTTAAAAAAATATTTCTAAAAATTAAATAACTGTGTGGGAGGGGAACACCTGCATGGCAAATTGGAAGTGATTCATAAGGAAATGAAGGAAAAGGCAAAAAGCCAAAATTATATACATGTACAGCATAAACAAAATAGGAGGGATTAACAAGTACTAATTAAAGGAAAAGTTTATTTTATGATGATGTTCAATTTATATACCTATTCCCAAACTGTTATTGAAATTATGTTAGTACACAAATGCAAACTGCAGATTTTTTTTTTTTTCAGTTGTATCTTTATCTTCAAGAATTTTAGAACTATCCCAATTAATACTATAATTACATCTTTACATATTAAACAATGGATTCAAATTATTTGCTATCTTACATGCTAACAGTATTTTTGCCATTTTACTCTGACATCTTAAGTTTTACCAGGATACTTTTATAATCAAATTCCTTTTGAATTAGAAACTTTTTCTAGCTTTGCTTGAATAATTTTCAAGAAGTGCAGTTCACAAGGAATTTGATCACAAAAACATTCTTCCAGCCTTCCTTAAAACAACTGGAAATGATGTAGTTTTAATTATAAAAAGTTTAATCTCAGCTATTAAAATAGCCCAGATAATATAATTGCGTGTCTTTCTATTCCACCAAATGTAAGCAACACAAATCAGTTTATATAGGTCAAATTGAAAAAAAGCTTCAGATGTTAGAGCAGAATGTATGCATATAGAACCACAAATAATTCTTATGCATTGTTTACCCATATGTATAGATATAATAGTATTAATTGGGAAGGTTCTAAAATTCTACTACAAAAAAAAAAAAAGGACGTAGGCCTAACTTAAAGGAACATTCTAGAATGTGCATTGTGCATTCCTATGCTTTGTAAATAATTTAGTTAGAAACCTATACAATGGGCCACATCTTAAGATACGGTATCTTTTCCCTTAATCAGTACTCATTGCCTTATGCTAATCCCTCTTATTTCTTTGGTCTGCACTGTACATGTAATATATTCTGCCTTTTGCTTTCTTTCATTCTCTAATGGGGTGTTCAATACACAAAAAAAGCCTTGGAGTATGGTAACTTATTTGTGTGTGGACATGCCTCTCATATTTTCACATTTTTAATTGTGAAATTCATCCCATCCCATATATGCACACACACACACACGCGCGCACATGTGAACTGCTAAGGGAACAATTTAACTCTGTGTTTAGCACCTCTAAGTCCAAGATGGAAGTGGAAACCCCAAAAGAATTTTTCTACATAGATACAGATCAACCAAGAACAAATTCTGGCACAAACCTATTAATGGACTTTGAGTTCACAGAAGATATAATTACGGCCTTATCACAGATGCGAGACAATTCAGCACCAGGGCCAGACACATGGTGCGCCACATTTTTTAAGAAATGCAAAGAGTATTGCCAAATTGCTATACTTACTATGGAGGAAATCACTTGACACAGGACAAATTCCACTCCCCTTAACAACGCAAACATTGCCCCCTTATTTAAAGGTGGTAACAGAGCAATGCCCAAAATTATTGGCCAGTGGCTCTCACCTCACACCTTATAAAGTGTTTTGAATGTATAATTAGAGGCAAAACCACCTACTACCTACAAGAAAAAGACTTTTACAACCCAAATTAACATAGCTTCAAGGCCTATCACAGCTACTAGACACCAGGAGAAATATCAGAAACTGTGTCAAGGACAAAACATTGATGTAATATATACACTTTGCTAAAGCCCTCGATAAATGTGACCATGGAATCATAGCACACAAACTTAAGAATACAGGAATTACTGGAAAGCTAGGAAAGTGGCTATTTAATTTCTTGATGCAAAGAACATAGAGTGGTGATAAAGAGTTAAATGGAAGTCTCAGAAGTCATGAGCTCTGTCCCATAAGGGACAGTATTAGCTCCCTTGCTATTCATAATGATTGCAGATATTAAGGATAGTATTGTATCATGCTTCGCAGATGAGACAAAATATGTAAGGAAATATTGAGCAAAGATGACACGAGAAAATTACAAAATGACATTGAAACATTATTCCAGTGGGCACAAGACAATATAAAATTCAACAAAGAAAAATTCCAACTTCTAAGATATAGTAAAACAGGGAGCTACAGAAAAAAAGTGTACAAAACTATGAAAGCCAAACAGATAACACCAAATCCACAAGTCAGGGATCTTGGAGTAATTAATGTCATCAGATACAGAATTCAGAGCACTATAAAATCGAAATTGCAACTGCTAGAAAAATAATAAGAATCATCTGGAGGAGCTTCCTTGTAGTCATATTCACTTTAGCACCAAAGGCTTCAAGACTGTTTTTTATATATCTGAGTCATCAATCAAGGAGCTGGTAATAGTTTGACCCAAATACTTAAACTCTTGTACTTCCTCAATTACTTCACCTGTCATTTTAAACCTACCGGTAATGTCAGCTGGCTGATTATAGTTTTTTAGGATGAAATTGCATAACCTTAGTTTTTGCAACATTAAAAGAATATGTTTCTGCAAATACACTTCATAGACTTTTAGTAGCCAATCCAGACCTTTAACAGAGGGACTTATTAACACCATATCATCAGCATAAACTAAGTTATTTATCCTTGTGTTATCTATACAACATCCCACTGTTGCCTCATTAAGTGAAGCAAAATCCATCAATATACACATTAAACAGCAAAGGGGAGAGCAAGGAGCCTTGTCTCACCCTGCAAGAGGAGCCAAAACATTTGGATAGTACATTGCTCCACCTAATGGTAAAAGATTGGTGAGAATAGCAAAATTTCAATAAATTTAATATATACATGAGAACCTTCCTGTCTAGTTTTTTAAATAAAGTATTGTGGTTCACTCTATCATATGCCTTACTTATATCTAGGAAACAGCTATAAATAGTTGAATTACTGTCAATGTATTTAGATATTGTTTCTTTAAGTACATAGATACACAGGTCAGTTGAGAGACCTTTTAAAACCAAATTGATTAGATGTCCATATATAATAATTTAATCAGAGTAACAAGTTTTTCTAGTAATTTCGAGAAGCAGGAAGCAACAGCAGTAGGCCTGTAATTATTGCTGGACAGAATGTCTCCATACTTATTTTTTGACCAGGGGCAAAATATATACCCTCATGAACCCTGTAGGGATATGGCTATGAGCAAGCATGGCTGATAAGAGCAATGATTATGTAGACATACTACATCATTGGCATATTTCAAGTGCTCATTTGATAGACTGGTTCTGCATCAGGGTAGATGACCTAACTTTTTAATTAACCTCTTTACTTCAGGATCTGATAAAGTATTTTCCCTTGTCCCTCCCTCAGGCATTTTGCTGCAATCCATCTTAAGATTATCCCTACTCACACTGTTAAGAATGTTATAGTGGTTTCTCAACAGGTTTGCAATTTCTTCCTCCCCCACACCCCATCAATTGTCGGAGGGAGGACTCTTTTGACACCCATTTTATTCTTCACAAATTCCCAAAATTTGTTATTATGCCTGTAATAATCCTTGCTTGAATGATTCTCACTGTAAACTCATAGATAGGTATTATAGTAAGATAATATCCCTGTTAAGAGAAGCAGGAAGCCCCCTGATTAAATCTTACAACTATCATACTAAGGTTATTCCTGGATGGAATGATTTTATTGCCCCCCTGAAGAGGGAATCAAAAGATGCCTATGATTTGTGGGGCTTTCATGGTACACCCCAGATTAGGACCAGTATATACTACATGAATATGTGTAGAAATCAGGGTCAGTATAAGGCAGCCATAAGCAATGTAAACAGGAAGAAGAGTCTATTCGGCATCAAAAGCCTGTGAAGCTTGTATAAATACGATAAATTTAATTTTGGAAATTTGTTAAGAATCAAACGGGTGTCAAAAATGTCCTCCCTCCAAAAATTGATGGGGAGGATGAAATTGCAAAGCTGTGGAAAAACCACTACTATAACATTCTTAACAATGTTGAGTAGGGATAATCTTAAGATAGATTGCAGCAAAACGATTGTGGGAGGGACAAGGGAAAATACTTTGATATCATTTTCTGAAGTAAAGAGGTTAATTAAAGAGTTAAAGACTGGTTCTGCATCAGGGGTAGATGACTTATCAAATGAGCACTTAAAATATGCAAATGACATAGTATGTCTGCATATATCAATGCTCCTATCAGCCATGCTGGCTCATAGCTATATCCTTGCAGAGTTCATGAGGGTATATCTTGCCCCTGGTCAAAAATAAGTATGGAGACATTCTGTCCAGCAATAATTACAGGCCTATTGCTATTGCTTCCTGCTTCTCGAAACTATTAGAAAAACTCTTGTTACTCCGATTAAATGATTTCCTATGGACATCATCTAATCAGTTTGGCTTTAAAAGGTCCCACTCAACTGACCTGTGTATCTATGTACTTAAAGAAACAATATCTAAATACACTGACAGTAAATCAACCACTTATAGCTGTTTCCTTGATATAAGTAAGGCATATGATAGGGTGAACCACAATATTTTATTTGCAAAACTAGAAGACAGGAAGGTTCCCATGTACATATTAAATTTATTGAAATTTTGGTATTCCCACCAATCTTTCACTGTTAGGTGGGGCAATGTACTATCCGAGTGTTTTGGCTCCTTGCTCTCCCCTATGCTGTTTAATGTGTATATTGACGGATTAATTGCTTCACTTAATGAGGCAACAGTGGGATGTTGTACAGATAACACAAGGATAAATAACTTAGTTTATGCCGATGATATGGTGTTAAGTCCCTCTGTTAAAGGTCTGGATTGGCTACTAAACGTCTGCAAAGTGTATTCACAGAAACATGATATTCTTTTTAATGCTACAAAAACTAAGGTTATGCAATTTCATCCTAAAAGCTGTAATCAGCCAGCTGATATAAGGTTTAAAATGAATGGTGAAGTACTTGATGAAGTACAAGAGTTTAAGTATTTGGGTCAAACTATTACCAGCTCCTTGAGTGATGACTCGGATATAAGAAAATCTCTTAGCCTGTGTGCTAAAGCGAATATGACCATAAGAAACTTTCGTTTCTGTACAAGTGAAGCTAAAGAGACTCTTTCGTACTTTCTGCAGTAATATATACGGTCAGCAACTCTGGGTGAATTATAAAAAAGGTTCAGGCAGAACCCTAAATTTGCTCTACAACAGGTCTTTTAGACTCTTACATAAATTACCCCCGAGATGCTCAGCTTCGCAAATGTTTGCTACCCACAATGTCCCG
Organism: Bathynomus jamesi; assembly: GCA_023014485.1. NCBI lineage: Eukaryota > Metazoa > Arthropoda > Malacostraca > Isopoda > Cirolanidae > Bathynomus > Bathynomus jamesi. Next base: position 92,473 of record JAJOZX010012452.1, read on the forward strand.
AGCTTCCCGGAGGTAACAAGACATGCTCAACACAGTTTAACCCTTTCACTCACGAATTATGACATAGGGTAAAAAAGAAATCTGCCTTTATGTGTGGTTATATAAGAATCAATATGGTTTATTTTTCAGCTACACAATTGTCTACCCAGTGAGTGAAAGGGCTAATGCAAAGAATTTAAAAATCAACCAACCCGATCATCCAAGCTATCCATGAGTCCTGCCATTTATCCTCTAAGCTATGGACTTCTTGGTACGAAAATGTTCTGTCTGTAGCTCCACTTAACTTCGACAGTGCAGTATTATTTCTAATCAATTGTATATATTTCTATCCTTAGTATATGGGTCATTCTCTGTCAGATCAACCAAAAAAAATTGAAATTAACACCCTCATCTCTCATATTTTGCTGAAATTTGGTTTATAGGGAGTTTGTGAGCCCTGAATCCATTTCTGAAATTATAAGGTCAATCCGACCAACGGTTCAAGAGATATGACCTCGGGAAATTTGAGGTCACTCGCGAGGTTACTAACATTTGGCGAGCCATAACTTGGGTAATAATTGTCATAATTATATAAAAGTATATATATTTAGAATCAGAAAATGACAAGGAATCCAAATATGCAAGTTTTAGAACTCTAGGTTGAAAAATAAAAAAGTTACACTGTAACCAAAATTTGAGGTCACGATTTGACCTCTGGGGTATCAAATGAGAATTTTTTTTTAAATGTAAAAAATGAAGGCATAGGCATTGGCTATTAGAATCAGCAAAAAAAAGTTTGTTTATGTTAGTATTTTTCATGTAACTGACATATAAGTGAACACCATATTCATAAGCTGTGCGTCAATTCTACCTATTTTTTCACACTTAAGCTCATAATTTGACCTATAGAAATTAAAATTACATTTTTTATAGATATAAAAAAAAAGTCAGAGTTCTTGACTAATAGAAACAATCATAAAAAGTTTGTTTATGTTGGTACTTTTCATGTAACTAACTTATAAGTGAACACCATATTTATAAATTGCTTGTCATTTCAAGGAATTTTTATATCTTAGCTATCAATTTGACCTCAAGCTCCAAGAATTTAATAAAATTGTATTTCACTGCTAATCTACACTGGCAATAATAGTTATAATAGTGAAAGGGGAAGACTAAGCTCACATGTAGCCTAAACAAACCTGTTGAAACATGTTGCTACTTGTCTAAGTGCAGAATCAACAGAGATAGTTGCAAAATTCCTTGTCTACAGGTTAGTACAGTTCCAGCCAGCACTGTGGGTGGCTGGTGGTATGGTGTTTTAATGAGCCTCAGAGACTATCAAGGCCTAAAATATTAAGTGTGTATAGCTATATATTTTCTAAAAAATATATATTACCTAATTGTAAATCCTATATCTTTACAGATCAAAATACAATGGTTCGGCACTTGAAATACTGCCAGGACCCTATTCAAAAACACAAGAAACGCATAACAATCAATCTTAGAAAAGTGACTGATGTACTTGTTGAAAAATGTGCTGGAAGAGTGAAAAAAGACTCATTGTTGTGTGTGAACTGCTGGACACTATAATGAAAAACGACACTATACTTAGTACCACTGAAAACAACGAGTCTGAGCAGGATTCAAATGAATCATCTACTATCAGTGGCTTGAGTAACATCTCTTCAATTCAAGATCTGGACAATGACAGTGATTGCTTGATAAAGGAAAATCCTTCAACTTCAGTTGAACCAGTTCTAGCATTTCTGGACCAAACACCAGTTAAAAAAAGTAAGTAATAAATTAATATAATAACTTATACTTTACTACAAGGTCTGTTTGATCTACTATATAGCCAATTATATAGCATTTAAGGTACTATAATTAATATTTAATTACTAATATTCAGGTGTGTGAAACCTTTTTTTCTGTTCTTTTCAGAAGGGCTGTCATTAAGCCAGAAAAAGCGCAAGGCTCGTGGTAAGCTATCATCTGCTCAGAAACACCTGAAGGAGAGGCTAGAACTCAGTTATGGTGTTCAAATTACTGAGGAGGTAAGTGATACTTCAAAACCTGAAACTAAATCTGAAAAACATCTAGACAAATTAATGAATGAATTGAAACAGTCATTCCTGGAGCAAATGTCACCATCACAAACTACAAATATTGACACTCTCACCATACACAATTGGAAAAACAGCTAGTTTCTTTCAAACTACAACATACATGGTGAAAAGAAGCCATTCACTTAAATCAGAACATGGAATCCTTCCGAAGATTCCACTAATGAGCAAAGGAAAAGTGATATCTGAAGAACACAAAGATATAGTTAGAAGATTCTATGAGTCAGAAGAGGTTAGTCGTATGTGTCCTGGCCAAAAGGATTGCGTGAAAGTTATCAGTGCTGAAGGTGCAATGAAGGTGCAAAAACGATTGGTCCTCGGGAATTTAAGAGAGATGTTTGAACTATATAAAAATGATGAAAAGAATCCCAAAATAGGATTTTCCACATTTGCAAAATTACAGCCATCATATTGTGTGCTTGCCGGTAGTGGTGGGACTCATTCTGTCTGTGTCTGCACATACCATCAAAATCCAAAATTGCAGCTGGCTGCATTGGGAGAAAGAGGTCTTTCATACAAGGATCTTATGGATTACAGTGTCTGCAGTACAGAAAGAGAGACTTGCATGATGCAACTTTGCAATGATTGCCCAAGAGAAGAGGGTGTCCTGGATTTTCTTGAGTTACTTGACAGTGTGAAATCAGCTCCAAATGAAATATCTTACAAGCAATGGGTGACTGTTGACCATTGTACAATGGTTGATAAGGTGGAGCCACTTCATGAATACTTATCATCCCTAAGCATGAAAATATCCCGCATGGTTCGTCATCACTTTGTTGCTCAGCAACAATCACAGTACTTCAAGCAGTTGAAAGAAACACTACCACCTCAGAGCGAGGTAGTTATAGTAGGTGATTTCTCTGAGAATTATTCTTTCATTGTCCAGGATGCTGCCCAAGGGTTTCACTGGGACAATTCACAGTGTACAGTTCACCCTTTTGTCATCTATTATAGATCATCTGCAGACCAGGAACTTAGCCATTTTAGTGTCTGTTTCTTATCTGCATCACTAAAACACAACACTATAATGGTTTACTCATTCATATTGAAGCTTATGACATATGTTAAATTCAGATGCCCACAATTGAAGAAGGTGCACTATTTCTCAGATGGATGTGCTGGCCAATATAAGAACAGATACAACTTCACAAATCTCTGTTACCATGAAGAGGATTTTGGTCTGTCTTGTGAATGGCACTTCTTTGCTACATCCCATGGCAAAAATGCATGTGATGGGATTGGAGGAACAGTGAAAAGAGCTACTGCTCGTGCCAGTTTGCAGAGAACTACAGAGAGGCAAATTCTTACACCAGAACACGTGTTTCAGTTTTGTGAAGAAAACTTGAGCAAGAAGATAAATTTTTTCTTTGTAACTACAGCTGATTTGAAAGATGCAGAAGAACGGTTGGAACATCGATTCAAGGATAGTAGGGCTATTCCTGGAACTCAGAAATATCATAGATTTGTTCCCCTAAACAAGGAAGAACTGATGGTGTATCCCATTTCAAGTGGCATTGGAGAAAAGAAAAGAATAAGGAAAAGTCATTTTACTAATGAACCTGCAATGCTTGGTAACCTAAAATGTGTCAAACCAGAAGAGTATGTTGGCTGCATTTATGACATGCAAGTTTGGTATGGAATTGTGGAGGAATATTGTGAAGAGTTTGATGATTTCACTGTGAACTTTCTACATCCCTCTGGGTCATCAGGATCAAGTGCATATTATTATCCATCAAACAAGGATTCATGTGCAGTGCCAGGACATCATATATTAACTGTAATGAGTTGTCCTACCCTAAGAGGAGGCAGCAGAATTCAATACATTTTTCCACAAAAAGAAATTGATGAGAGCATCGAGCATGCAAAAATTGTATTAGGCTAGCACATGAATCCTCTAAGTAGGTCTTCCCCTTTCACTATTATAACTATTATTGCCAGTGTACAGTGCCCGCGAAAAGTATCCGATCACCCTTAAATTTGTATTTTTTACATAAAAAACAATGTTTAAATGTATACTAACCTTATATTAGTATTTTGTCATCTGTCCTTTGGTTTGGATGACTTGTTCTAGACGTTTTGGCATGGATTTAATCAAGTTTTGACAAACTTCCACTGATATTTCCTTGCACCATACCTTTTTGATGGCCTCTTGTAATTTTTCGACTGAGCCAGTGTCGTGGCATTCAACCTTATTTTTTATTATTAGCCACAGATTTTCTATCGGATTGAGATCTGGACTATTACCAGGCCAATCCAAAATATCAAATTTATTGTCAGTAATCCATTTTGTCACTATTTTGGCCCTGTGACATGGTGCACCATCATGCATGTATGTTTTTGTCCTTTGGATTGCCATTGCCATTGGAAGTTTATCCTGTAGCATTGCTAAATACCGTGCACCATTCATAGTTGTGTTCTTCGGAAGAAAATATAAGTTTCCACGCCCATAGTAACCGAAACAACCCCAAACCATCACACTTGGAGGGTGTTTCATTGTCTTTAGGGTGTATTTAGGGTCCATTCTATTTGAGCCAATAGGCCGGTGAACCTTTTTTGGACAACTTCTGAATGTCAAAAATGTCGACTCATCGCTAAATAAAACCTTCTTCCAGTCATCAACAGTCCAATGAATGTATTTTTTACAAAATGCGACACGTTTTTTACGCATTTTTTCATTAATGAACGGTTTCTTAGCAGCATGGCGAGATGGTAATCCGAGTTCTTTTTGGAGCCGCTCCTGGATAGTTCGTTCAGAAACACCAGATAACAAATTATTCATATTAAATTTTATTTCTTTCGCAGTTATTGTTGGGTTTTTCAATACTAAACGTTTCATAAGTTTGTCTGTTCGCGAATTTGTTTTTCTCGGTCTGCCAGATCGTTTTTTAGGGACTGGCGTGGTTAGGCCACCATTGTTCTCAGCCCGTGAAACCCATAAATTAACGGTACTTTGGGATATGTTTAATTCCTTAGCTATCTGTCTCTGTGATTTCCCACATGCATGCAAAGCAACAATAGCACCTCGACAATCACTCTTAAGTTGTTTTTAGCACACATTATATATAAATTTTATTTACACCACTTTCTGTAAAAAAAAAAAAAATATCAAGAAATTTAACAAACAGTGAAATCTGACAAATTTGAGACACAGCCACCCGCAACGAAGGCTACCAGAACACTAATTTGAGAATGCGTTGGATAGCTCTCATATCAGCGAGCAACCTCAAAGTTACCAGATGTCGCTAGAACAAATAGAAAGTGAATTACGTGTCTCTGAATATCAAGGGAAAATATTGTATTTTCTTGAGTGATCGGATACTTTTCGCGGGCACTGTAGATTAGCAGTGAAATACAATTTTACATTTTTTGCCTTTGTTTTTATATCTATAAAAAAATGTAATTTTAATTTCTATAGGTCAAATTATGAGCTTAAGTGTGAAAAAATAGGTAGAATTGACGCACAACTTATGAATATGGTGTTCACTTATATGTTAGTTACATGAAAAATACTAACATAAACAAACTTTTTTTTGCTGATTCTAATAGCCAATGCCTATGCCTTCATTTTTTACATTTAAAAAAAAATTCTCATTTGATACCCCAGAGGTCAAATCGTGACCTCAAATTTTGGTTACAGTGTAACTTTTTTATTTTTCAACCTAGAGTTCTAAAACTTGCATATTTGGATTCCTTGTCGTTTTCTGATTCTAAATATATATACTTTTATATAATTGTGACCATTATTACCCAAGTTATGGGTCGCCAAATGTTAGTGACCTCGCAAGTGACCTCAAATTTCCCGAGGTCATATCTCTTGAACCGTTGGTCAGATTGACCTTATAATTTCAGAAATGGATTCAGGGCCCACAAACTCCCTATAAACCAAATTTCAGCAAAATCTGAGCGATGAGGGTGTTAGGCACTGGTTGATCTGACAGAGAATGACCCATATGAACTGTCATTGTATTAATAATATTTGTCATATGGACTATAGTCTGCCAATAAACCTTTTCATTTATGTGAGATTCACAGGCTTTTGATGCTTGAATACTCTTCTTCCTGTTTACATCGCCTTATGGCCACCTTATACTAACTCCTGCTTCTACACAAACATGTATACTGGTCCTAATGAACCAAAGTCCCATGAAACCCAGAATCCAAGTAAATATAGACCAATAATGTGCTGCCAACAATCTACAAAATACTAACAGGAATCAATATTGGAGAACAGCAGAAAGAAACGGAGAAACCTAAGTATGGCATGGATTGACTACAAAAAGGCATATGACAGTGTACCCCACTCCTGGGTGAAGGAAGTATTGAGACTATACAAGATCCACCCTACCATCAGGACCTTCTTAGAAACAGCTATGACACGATGGAAAACATACCTAACTCTCCATCACAGTAAGGGAACTTTAGAGGTGAACAATGTGAGAATCAAGAGAGGGATCTACCAGGGTGATTCAATATCCCCCCTTTTGTTTCTACTGGCGCTAAACCCACTCAGCCAACTAATAAACAACCTAAGCAAAGGCTACATAATGAGACCAAGGGAAAAGAACAGCCCAAAAATATCTCACTTATTTTATATAGATGACTTAAAACTATATGCCCCAAACAAAAGTGAGCTAACAGAAGAGGTCAGGGAGGTCAAAAAGTTCTCAGATGACATCCAGATGGAGTTTGGTATTGAGAAATGTGCCACTGTCACACTAAAGAAAGGCAAAAGGTGTGAATCAGAAAACATCAGGGTGGACAATATCATGATAGAAGAACTAGAGCAAGAGGCTACATATAAATATCTGGGGATGGAGGAATCTGAAAAGATGGAAAATGACGACATGAAGGAAAGACTGCGGAAAGAATATTCAGAAAGGATAAAGCTAATCCTAAAATCTCACCTAAACAGTAAAAATAAGATCCTATCCATAAACATACTGGCGGTACCTGTACAGTGGAACCTCAATATACAAACTTAATCCATTCCTGGGGGTTGTTCTGATATCGAATTGTTCGTATATTGAATCAATTTTTCCCATAAGAAATAATGTAAATTGGATTAATCCATTCCAGACCCCCAAAAGTTAACCCTTATGAAACATTTTTAAGTCAAAATATTGGTTAATTAAACCTGTAAAATAAGACTTGCATGCATAAAATCATACATGAAACCTGTAACAACAATAATAATGCAATATTATACAAATAAATGAAAATTTAACCTGAACTTTACCTTTGCTGAGGAGTGATGATGGCCTAAGTGGAAGCTGGAGAGGAAGGTGGGGTGGAGGAGGGAGATTATTGTTTGGAAGGGGAGTCACTGACCGGCTTCTTTCGGTTCGGATATGAGGGAATGGTTCGTATACAAGGACAATTTTTTCTCGAAAAAGTTGTTCGCATACCGATTTGTTCGAATAGAGATGCATTCGTATATTGAGGTTCCACTGTACTGTCATACAGTTTTGGCATAATCAACTGGACCCAGCAAGAAATTAACAAACTGGATACGATCACCAGAAAATTGTTCCATGCGCATAAGATTATATATAAAAACCAATGCACACCAAGGTTATACCTGCCAAGGAGGGTCGGTGGATTAGGGCTTGCGCTAATTGACCAAATGCACAAAGCCACAACAATAAGATTAGCACAGTACATAAAGGAAGGGGAAGGAAGGCTAGTCAGATTTGTAAGAGACCATGAACATGAAAAGCCTCAAACAACAACAACAACAACAACAACAACAACAACAACAACAACAACACAACAACACAAAAAGGCAAATGATTATCTAGTGGATGCTGGCATGGGACCCAAACAGCTTAAGGACATTGCAAATAAACCTCTCATGGAAAAGATAAGCACCATCAAAAGAAGGTATAACAAGAAAAGGCTAAGAACTGGGAAGAGCACAAGTTCAGCAAAGTATACAAAGAGGACGTGCTGAAAAGAGCATACATAGAGGGATAAAACCCTGGAGTTCCTGGTAAGAGGGGCACTGAGACCAGAAGATGAACGGCTGGTGATGGCAGCGCAAGACCAGGCACTACGGACAAACTGGTTCAAAAGGAATATTGAGAGCAGAAATGAAAGTGAGATGTGCAAATTGTGCTCAAAGAGCCAGAGACTGAGTCACATACTATCAGGGTGTGAAATACTCCTGCACAGAGGAAACTACACACACACACACAATGCAGTCTGCAAGCTAATCCACTTCAAGCTGTGTAAGAAATATGAAATAAGGCTAGAAACAAAAAAACACTGGGAACATATTCCACAAGGAATACAAGACAATGACAAAGTGCTGCTCCTATATGATCACGAGATACCAGACATAGTTGTGAGAGAGAAGGAGGGAAACGAGTGCCTCTTGGTGGAAGTAAGAGTCCCAGCAGATTGGAATGTGGCGAACTATGAAAGGGAAAGGGTCTTAAAATACCAGAGACTTAAACACAAAATAAGGAGAATGTGGAATGTGGAACCTGAGATCATCCCAATAGTAGTGGGGGCAACAGTGGCAGTAAAGAAATCCACAGTGGAGTTCCTGAAACAACTACCCATAAGTGTGACATCTGGAGAAGTTGTAGGGGAGATATTACAAAAACAAAAATAGAAAATGCACATACATATACATACATACATACATACACACACACACACACATATATATATATATATATTATATATATAATATATATATATATATAGAGGCAAATCGGTTCTTCCCGAACTTAAAATATATATATATATATATATATATATATATATATATATATACACACACACACAAATAATTGTACTACCAAAAAGTAATTTTATATAGTTTACTTACCTAATTTATTGAAAAACATTTTACTTAATTGTACTTGGCACTGGAATGCATTTTCTTAAGGAGAAGTATTTCTTTGTTCAGATATTCACAAAATTCAAGGCGACTCATTTCGTAATTGCATATCGTTAATAACGCTGCTTTTAGAGTATTTATATTTAACCAACTTTTTTCTTCTGTCCAAAAGTTATTCATTATGGAAAATACCCTCTCCGTTGGAGAATTTGATCCAGGTAAACTCAAACAGAATTCTATTACACACACACACTATATATATATATATATATAGGGTGACCAGACGCCCTGCATTTTGCAGGACTGTCCCGCAAAAAACACTGACCAATGCAGGACAACGCAATATCCCATTCTTGTATTTATGCAATTTTCGTACAAATGAAATGTAATTTGTATTCATTATCGTAGATCTGGCATCCACGCATCCCCTTATAAACGTTTTAAAACGTTTTTGAAACCTCCATTACGACAAACCTCGATGGCCGACGCTCATCAGTTAAAATTTTGAATTATAAATTATAATGGTGTTGACAGTAGGTGGGTAGAAATATTTACACACTTCAAGAGTCAGAAAATTCCCTTTCAAAACATTTCCAAGGTAATAGAATTCTGTTTGAGTTTACCTGGATTAAATGCTCCAACAGAGAGGCTATTTTCCATAATGAATAACTTTTCGACAGAAGAAAAAAGTTGGTTAAATATAAATACTCTAAAAGCAGCGTTATTAATGATATATAATTACGAGATGAGTCGCCTTGAATTTTGTGAATATCTGAACAAAGAAATACCTCTCCTTAAGAAAATACATTGCAGTGCCAAGTACAATTAAATAAAATTTAATCAATAAATTATAAAATTACTTTTTGTTAGTACATTTGTCTGTTATATATCTTTGAAAGATAAAGTAGAATGCCTATAGAGTGCTGCAAAATGCTTTTAAAAGGTATTGGTTGACCTGTGGAGTGTTATCGAGATATCATACGAGTATATTAGTGTACCAATGGATCCATCCGGCAAAGAGATCGCAAAAATCTGGTCACCCTATATATATACACACACACACATACATATATACATACACATGTATATATATACATACACACACACACACACACACACACACATATATATATATATATATATATATATATATGATGAATAAAACCACGAAGGAAAAAGAAACACAAAGGGGTGCTCAAGCGCTTTCGTCTAATGACATCCTCAGGAACACTGGAGTGAAAGGACAGATCAAGGCAATATATAGGTTACAAAAATAAACATACATACATACACATTCACATATATATACATATATATATATATACATATATATATTATATAATATATACATATATATATAAGCATAGAAAAAATTGTGGGAGGAGCCAACATTTATATGGTCACAGAAGAATAAAGAAATAAAAATAAATATAAATATAAATTGAGAAAAATTAATTACAAAATAGTGCCTTAGTGATATATATGTCACAGCCTAAATAATCATAAAGAAATAAACAGGCAAATAAAAAAAACCATAAATACATATACATACACATATATATATATATATATACATATATTACACATATATATATATATATATATACATATATAAAGACACTTTTAGCACTTTGGCCGACCTTCCATATAAATTCAAATGGCTTTTTTATGGAACAGGTCACAAAAAATAAAGAAATAAAAATAAATATAAATATTGTAAGTGGAGTCTACCAATTCAAGCTCAAGAGGGAGGTTTTACAATCGATTTAATAGATGCTGCCAAATTGATATATATGTCACATTATTAAAAAATAAAAATTGAAAGATAAATTTTAAGAGAGGCACACCAATTTATAAGGGAAAAATTACCACATATGCATATTATAGTCACAAACGAATACAAAATACAAGTAAATATAAATTGGAAAACAAAATGATCCTAGATGATATATAAAGAACAATAAAATATATATACAACATATTTACGGTATATATACGAAATATAAACGCAATATATACAGAATATATATATATATATATATATGCATAAGGGAAAAAAATTACCAAATTTGTTTTTATAATTATTGTCTGAGAAAACGGTAGGTCGCAAAAGAATAAAGAAATAAAAATAATATAACTTGAAAAAATTACAAATAATACACGTACACATATATACCCGCATACCCAAATATATATATACATATACACACATATATACAAACACACACCCACAAACACACACATATACATATATATATATATATACAAGCTTGACCTTCACGAAATGAGAAATCATCCCGCAGAACCTTTGTGAGGTTGTAAGGTAAGGTAAGGTACATATACATATATATATATATATATTTAACTGCATACATACATACATATACACACATACATACATACATATACACACATATACATACAAACACATTTAACTGCAATGACCACACACATACGCACATACACATACATACATACACATACACTCATACAGCAAAAAATTGAAAAATAAAATTGTAAGGGAAACAACAGACAAAAACAAATTTTTTACCAAAGATTTAACAACCTGCCCTTTTTGTTTAAATCCATTCTGAAGGAATTCAGAGCAACGGGATCAAGTTGAAACAGACCTTTACTCATGTTAAGGTTATTTGTAAGTTGAATTATAGCCGACTCAAGAATTTCTATTAACAATGTTGCTAGAGTGAAACAAAACTGAAACATTATTCCAATCAATACAATGGGATAACTCTGACAAATGGACAAAAAGGGCACTGGACAACTGTCCCGTTCTAACGGAATATTGATGCTGTTTTACACGCGTTTGCAAATCCTTTCCCGTCTGACCTATGTAAAAGGAATCACATTGCTTACACCCAATTTTATAGATAATGCCTAAATTATTGGTAGGGCTATTTTTTACTATGATGTTTTTCACAATATTGTTATATGAAAAAACTACACTGATATCCAAAAGTTTAAGTACATTAGCAATGCCTAAGAAGCCCGGGAAAAATGGAAGTACTAAAATATTCTTTGACAAGGTGCGAGTGTTATTATTCACACGATAGAAGGTTCGTTTAGCCTTATTAAGACAAGATTCCATGAACGCAGATGGGTAACACAACTCACTTCCAATACCGTTGATATTTTCCAATTCGGCGTTTATATTTCGTATATATACCGTAAATATGTTGTATATATATTTTATTGTTCTTTATATATCATCTAGGGATCATTTTGTTTTCCAATTTATATTTACTTGTATTTTTGTATTCGTTTGTGACTATAATATGCATATGTGGTAATTTTTCCCTTATAAATTGGTGTGCCTCTCTTAAATTTATCTTTCAATTTTTATTTTTTAATAATGTGACATATATATCAATTTGGCAGCATCTATTAAATCGATTGTAAAACCTCCCTCTTGAGCTTGAATTGGTAGACTCCACTTACAATATTTATATTTATTTTTATTTCTTTATTTTTTTGTGACCTGTTCCATAAAAAAGCCATTTGAATTTATATGGAAGGTCGGCCAAAGTGCTAAAAGTGTCTTTATATATGTATATATATATA